>JAJPUD010004631.1:98116-124098 GCA_023553655.1 Myrmecobius fasciatus | reverse complement strand
TAGTAGTAGTAGTAGTAGTAGTAGTAGTAGTAGTAGTAGTAGTAGTAGTAGTAGTAGTAGTGGTAGTAGTGGTAGTAGTGGTAGTAGTGGTAGTAGTAGTAGTAGTAGTAGTAGTAGTAGTAGTAGTAGTAGTAGTAGTAGTAGTAATAGTAGTAATTTAGCAAAAGCTAGTATGTATGTAGTACTTTAGGAGCAGGTGGGTGGTATAGTTGATAAGAGTATTGGGCCTGGAGTCAGGAAGATTTGAGTTCAAATCCAGCCTCAGACTCATTAGCTATATGACCTCAGGCAAGTCACTTAACCCTTATTTAATTTCTTCATCTTTAAAATGGTGAGGTTGGAGAAGAAAATGACCAACCCCTCCAGTATCTGCTAAGAAAATCCTACTGTGAGATTTAAATAGAGTTGGATATGACTGAATGACAGCATAGATCACCTTGAGGTTTTCAAAGTACTTAATGTGTATTACACCATTTGACCCTCCTAGCAGCTCTGTGAAGTAGATACTATTATTTCCCCATTTGACAGAAGAGGAAACTGAGGCTGAAAGATATCAAGTGACTTACCTAAGATCACATAGTATATGAGACAGAATTTAACTCTGTTTTTTTTTTTTTGGCTCCAATTCAAGCACCCAGGTACCCAAGATAACACAGCCAAGATTTAAAGCAAGCTCTTCTTTTTATTTTTTTTTTCCTGAGGCAGTTGGGGTTAAGTGACTTGCCCAGGGTCACACAGCTAGGAAGTGTTAAGTGTCTGAGACCAGATTTGAACTCAGGTTCTCCTGACTTCAGGGCTGGTGCTCTATCCACTGTGCCACCTACCTAAACATTCACATTCAGCAAAAGTGGATGATCTGGGCAGCTCTTCTGACTCCAAGCCCAAGATTTTTTTTCTTTATTACATCATGTTGTCTTTTCTCACTATCTAAATACTGATGTATCCATGTGAAGTCTCATGAAGTTCCACTTCCTTTGTTACCTCTGGCATCATCTGTACAGAAGTGAACAATGATACTGACTTGGCTTCTCTCCAGATGGTGCACCTGCTTCATATTAAGAGCAGCTTCCAGTATTTTCTGTTCTCTACACTTTCTGGACTTTTATCCACTAAGAACGATTTATTCCTTCCTCCTTCTTCCACTTTTTAGAAATCTGTACCACGTTGGTCTAAAGTCATTGCTGTCCTCAATTGACTATTACCTGTTGCTACTTTAGGAGAAGCAATGGGATGTGGTGAGATGTGGTGATATTGGGTCACGATTATAATACTGCTTTGGGGCTCAGTTTACTTATCTGCTAAATAATCTCATGTTTCAGTTTTACTTTTTTCTTTTCTTTTCTTTTTTCTTTTCTTTTCTTTTCTTTTCTTTCTTCCTTTCTTCCCTTCTTCCTTTCTTTCTCTTTCTTTCTTTCTTTCTTTCTTTCTTTCTTTCTTTCTTTCTTTCTTTCTTTCTTTCTTTCTTTCTTTCTTTCTTTCTTTCTTTCTTTCTTTCTTTCTTTCTTGCTGAGGCAATTGGGGTTAAGTGACTTGCCCAGGGTCACACAGCTAGGGAATGTTAAGTGTCCGAGATCAGATTTGAACTCAGGTCCTCCTGGCTTCAGGGCTGGTGCTTCAGTTTTACTTTCAATTTCCATGTGACACATTTGAAAAAACCTTGGAGTTGGGTTTAGAGTGGGGTAGAATAAGAGAGGTGTGTGACAAGTAGCATGGATCTTGAGAGCCTAAAATATGGCATAAGAAAACTCCTCATTGACCTATAAAGATCAAATGTGTATTTACTGAAAACAAAACATGGATGAAGTGGAAAAGTAGAACATACTTTGTTAAGCTAATGCTTGGCAAATATTGTAACAGAAAGATCTATTTAATATGTTCAAAGCAGTATATGAAGCCCCATCAATTAGCAGCTGCCTTAATTTCCCTTGGTTTTGAGGATGTGACTCTATGCTATACCATGTTTCACCTGCCTTGATGGATTTTGTATGTATATATCTTGATTCATATATTCATTCATTAATTCAACAATTGTTTATTAAGTGCCTATAAAGTGCCAGGCACTGTGGTAAGTGCTGGGCATCCAAAGACAAAAGCAGTTCCTGACTTCAAGGAGTTTACATTCCACTGGAAGGAAAAACCTATGCACAAATAAATACGTATAAAATATAAACAAAGCAAACACAAAGTAATATCAGATAAAGGGAGGGTCCTAGCAAAGGGGAACAGGAAAAGTGACATATAGGAGGTGGTACTTGGACTTATTTTTGGGCAGAGGTGAGGAGAAGGGATATTTCAGGTATGGGGTACAACTAGGATGTCTGGCTAGAACGTAGAGGACAGGCAAGGGAAGGAATGTGATATAAACCTGGAAAGGTAGATCTGAAACCAGGCATTCTGGTGCCTCTGAAGGAAGGCATACAAAGGAACAAGGAAATTGTGTATTCTTCTCTGGAGGCAATAGGGAGCCAGTTGGATAGCTTCATGCCACAGCTCCCTTCATTCTCACTATACATACCATGGGGACAAGTAGTTCTGGGGCTGGAGTCAGGAAGATTCAACTTCCTGAATTCAAATTCAGCCTCAGACACTTTTGTAACTGGGCAAGTCACTTAAAAAAACAAAACAAAACAAAACCTTGTTTGCCTCAATTTCCTCATCTATAAAATGAACTGGAAAAGGATATAGCATACAATTCCAATATCTTTGTCAAGAAAATCCCAAATGACATCATGAAGAGTTAGACATGGTTGAAATGACTAAACAACAAAAAAGTGATTTTTTCTTTTTTATTAAAACTTATTTTCAAAATATATCCATAGATAATTTTCAACATTCATCCTTATAAAATCTTGTGTTCCAATTTTTTCTCTCTTCCTTCTCCCCCACTCCCTCTCCTAGATGGCAAGTAATATAATATATATTAAACATGTGCAATTTTTCTATGCATATTTCCACAAATATCATGTTGCACAAGAAAAATCAGATCAAAAAGGGGAAAAATGAGAAAGAAAACAAGATGCGAGCAAACAACAACAACAAAAGTGAAAATAGTATGCTGTGATCCACACTCAGTCTTCACAGTCCTCTCTCTGGGTGGAGAGGGCTCTTGAAGTGATCTTTTCTGAAAGATTAATATGAGCTTAAAGGCCCGTGATTGGTACCATATCTTCAGTGTAGTCTTTTATTAGTTTATTTCTTCATGTAACATTGATGCCAAAGTTGAACAACTGTGTTCCAATAAGTTTTCTAAAGTCAGAACATTCAGATTGGGAGTTCCCTATAATTCCAGTTGTCATCTAGTGGAATCAAGGAAGATGGAGAACTAACAATATCATACTGGCCTTCAATGTATATTTCTAAAAAGAATCCTATTTTGTGTTGCTCATTTGAATCTAATTTGAAATGAAAAGA
This sequence comes from Myrmecobius fasciatus, assembly GCA_023553655.1. NCBI lineage: Eukaryota > Metazoa > Chordata > Mammalia > Dasyuromorphia > Myrmecobiidae > Myrmecobius > Myrmecobius fasciatus. Next base: position 120,687 of record JAJPUD010004631.1, on the reverse strand, counting down.
GGTAGTTTTTTTATTCCCTTTTTCTTTCTTCTACTTTTGACTTGAAGATATTTCACTTTTTTCTCAACATCAATTTTTACAACTCCAATTAACTCCATTAATAATGCACATCTTTTTAAAATTTTTTTTAGCTTCTGTATATAATAATGCTCATCTATTCACTTCTCTTGGTACTTAATCCACAAGCCTATTTCATAAAAATTGCCCATTTTAATTTGCTTTTCATATTATACACTTGAAATGGATTTCCCCCCTCTTCTTGTAGTCTCAGCCCATCTTCTAGATTTCTTAAAGTCAGCTCAGTTTTATCAGGATCTAGATAATTCATTTATTATTATAGTTCATATCCATAAATACTGTGATCATAAAAGAAACTAAAAACTACCAGAAGGTTTTGTGTCTTGGAATAAAGTAACTAGTCTAAAGCATGTCAAGATTGCTTTTGGCCATCAATGGCTGAATGTTACTTTTGCTTCTGAGATGGAAAGACAAACATTGATTTGGCTAAGGAACTAGTTGATCACAGGTTATGACCTCAGTCTATAGCAGTAAACCAACATAACCTAAGCAATGTTTTCTTACTTTCAAAGGAACTTAGTTCGTTATTCCACACAACACTTTTCATTCATGGTATGAAAAAAAAGTCATTTTTTGCTTTATGGATTATATTTCAATCTATATGACTCTCTGTGGCCAAATCTTCCACTCTGCTTCTTGGAAGTCTGACAACAGTTACTACTCAATTATGCCATGTAAATGGGAAACCCTTTACCCTGTGTAAGTGTCCTCCTACCTGGATCCAGAGACTGTAATTTGATTGTCTGCTTTGTCTCTGAGAGTGTCTGGGTGGGATTATTCCCCAGGAAGATGACAAAATCCTAACTAGTTCTTATGGAGAAAAGGGGACAGATCAGATCTTTGCAGTCTGGAGGGGTTTTCCTAGAGTTCAATACTGAGATGATTCAAGCCTCTGGAGATACAGGATCTTCTACCTTTAAACTGTGGCATTCTTTAAGTTCAGATACCCAAAGTAACATGGATACCAGGACTGAGAGCCTATAACAAATAGCTATGGTGTCAGACCTCTTATTGATAATAAATATAAAGTATTAATAATGACTCATTTATATAGATTATAGCCACGAAATCCCTTGCATATGTAATTTATTTATTGATTGCCCCAATCTATGTCTTTTATAAAATAAGTTTTTTATTTAAAAATATATGCAGATATATATTGGTTTACTTGTCATCTAGGGGAGGAAGTGGGAGGAAGTGGGATAAAATTTAGAACACAAGGTTTTGCAAGGGTGAATGTTGAAAAATTATCCAAGCATACATTTTGAAAATAAAAAGCTTTAAGAAAAAATGGAGAAAAATATATGTAGTTTTCAACATTCACCCTTGCAAAACCTTGCATTCCAAATTTTTCTCCCTCAGTTCCACCCATTACTAGACAGCAAGTAATCCAATATATGTTAAACATGCACAATTCTTCTATACATATTACCACATTTATCATGCTGCACAAGAAAAATCAAATCAAAAAAGGGAAAAATGATAAAGAAAACAGCAAGCAAGCAAACAACAAAAAAGGTGAAAATATTATGTTGTGATCCATATTCAGTTCCCCCTCTCTCTGGATGCAGATGACTCTCTTCATCACAAGTCTATTGGAATTGGCCTGAACATTTACTGTTGAAAAGGGTCACATCCATCAGAATTGATCATTACATAATCTTATTGTTGCTGTGTACAATGGTTCTACTCACTTAGCATAAGTTCATGCAAGTCTCTCCAGGACTTTCTGAAATCATCCTACTGGTTGCCAAACTACTAATCTTGAGGACTTTTTGCAGTTTCTTATTTTGTTAATTTTTCTTAATTTCCTAAAACTTGTATTTTACATAGGTATCTATGGAGTTTTCAAGAAAGATTAGCACCTCTGCTTGTAAGGGCTTGTAAAATCTTTTTTTAGGACTGCTCCTTTACTTTAGGTATCCATCTGTTACTCAATTTTCATCTTTGGCTCTGAGAGGCTATAGCATGTGTAAAAACTGGTAAAACTGTCCTGGCAGATGGACTAAACAAGATTGAGAGGAACCAACAGGATTCAAACCTATCAGTGAATTAGGGATATGTCTACTCCAAGTATGGGAAGACTTCTTTTGCCAGAATGGAAGGATAAGAACCAATTGTTTCATTAGCCATGAAGGCAGTTGAAGCAGGTGCTTAGGGCTTAATTGAATATCAAAGACACCATGGCCATCCATTGCATCCTGAGCCATTGTCCTGCCATTGGACTTCAATAACTCAGAAGGAGAAAATGAGTTGGACAACTTTGTGCAATTCTGCCTCATTTAAATCCAATTCACCCATGAGTCAAGACATCACCCCATAATACCACTGGCCCTTTTTGAAACAAAGAGTGAACCACATTTTGCACAGCATTCATCAGTTATGCTCAGCCTCATAGACTTGTTTGTCTTATTCACAAGCACTTTCTTTAGTTTGCAGAAATTCTGTAAAGCAAAGTGTTAGTTGAGATACACTGCTGCTGAGATAGCATTATTTTATTTGATTTTAAACTTAAATATAAAATAGGAAAAGGGGAAAAATATTTTCAGGGACACATGAGAGAATTCAAAATATAAAGCAATAAATTCCCATTTCAATAAAGCCTATATAGCAAATACTAAACATTATGGTCAAAGCTGTCCATTTACTTCGTTGTAGGTTTTCTTTTGCTCTAGTGAATATATTTTTAGACATGGTTTTCCTAGCCCTATGCTGACTCCAGACCACCCAGAGGAGTATTGCCACACCAGGCATGACCTCTGTATTAAGATCCCCCAGGGATGATGTCTGGGGCAGGACGATGTTTCCTGGGCTTTTTTGAATGAACAAGAGCATATTTTATTTCTAAAATAATTGCATCATATATTTTTACCATGTTTAACACATATTGGATTACTTGCAATCTAGGGAAGAGGGTGGGAGGAAGGGGGGATTGGAACATAAGGTTTTGCAAGGGTTAATGTTGAAAAATTATTCTTGCATATGTTTTGAAAGTAAAAAGCTTCAGTAAAAAATAAAATAATTGTATCCCACCCAATTGGTATAAGCCCAGTTACCTAATTATCTGCCTATATCTGGAGACAAGTAATTGTTGACCCAGAATGATCTGGTCTCTTGAAAGAGTGAGGTGGGTCACCAATCTAAGAGTTGTCTTCCTGTGTAAATTTAATTCCACTGAAGAGTGACCAAAGCTGAGAAAAGGTACAAATGGGCCTTTGGTCAGTTTGGAAAATCATGTCCATTCAACAATTCAAAGTAATGTTTTTTGAAATACCTGTAATGTGTAAGGCACTGTGCCAGGCCCTTGGAATATAAAATCTAAACTTAAAGCAGTTTTTACTAGGGGTATTTTATATGTAGGAGAACAAATATGATGTGATGTGATTTGAAAAGATAAAGAAGAGTGCTTGCTGGTGATCTCTGGAAAGATAAGGAAAAGCTTCAGAAAAGAAGAAAGCCTCAAACTTTTAGTAAGAATCTACTATGTGGTATAAGATAAGGTTCCTGAGTTTAAACCCTCCTCCAAAGGGAGTTTATTCCAGACACAGAAGTTGGCTTTTGCAAAAATGAATAGAAATGGAATACGAATGTTGAGGTTGTGAAATCAATCAACCAATTCATCAGTGAACAAATATTAAGCTACTGTTATTTGCTAGATACTGCTGAGGCACTGGGGATACAAGTACCAAAAAAAAAAGAAAAAGAAACATTTCCTATTCTCAATAAGTTAATGGGGGAAACAAGTAGATGCAAAAGTATATATTGGGTAAATATAAAGTTAGTAAACATACACATCTAAGGTATATATACATACATATATGCATATATAAAGTAGTTAAGGAGAGAGAATACTAAGAGGAGAATCCGGAGATCCTTGTTGTAGAAAATGGTGCATGCATAATATTGTTGGTTACTTTTTTCCATCAGTACAAAATTTACTTGTTTAAAAAAAATCCAAATGCTGACTTTTCCCAGAAAAATTTAGCAGGGTCTTTTATAATTATTATAAAGTTGCATTGTTGAAACTTATTCACTGAAACATTTTTGACTATATTAATGCTTCATGTCCTCAAATTTATTTTTGAAATTCACATACAAATGAAAATGGAAAAAAGGGACTAAAATCTAATCATCTCTTATTTTTCCACTTGCAATCACATACTTAGGTTCCTTTTCGCTTTGTCAGGGAAAATATTTAACATTCAGAACTACCAACAACAGGAAGAGAGGTTGTTTTGTTTTATTTTGAGAATGATGAATGTTTCCCATCCCATGTGGAGTTTAAGCATGTTCTGTTCTCCCTGTATGCAGCATGCTAGCTGGATATCTTTTGGCATGATTGTGACATGCTTGTCAGGACTTACAGATAGGTTAGTGTCCTCAAACAAGCCAACCAGATAAATTTCCTTTGCTGCCTGCACAGCAGTAATAGCTTTAGCCTGAAAGTGCAGATTCTGAGTTCTAGGTAGTTTTACCAACTAACTCTGGAAGGGAAATTTAATAATTAGATATTTGGTGATATGGTCTTATTTGATCCAGAGTCACAATACTGGCTCTGTAGGAATGAGGTTTCTTAACTCTTCCCATTGGAGGTGTGCTCTTGCAATACATTTTGGGGCAATTTAGTACAAGCCATGGTCCTGTTGCTGTATACTCATTTCTCATTTGCCTTGAGCTCACTCAGAGAGTAAGAAGTGGCCTTTAGCACTTATGAATGTAATAAAGTATTTATATACCATAAATAATTATGAACATGAGAAATTCTGAGGCACATGGCAAGAAAGAATAAATTAATAAAAAGCAAACAGAACCAGGAGAACAAGATACACAATGACAACAATAACAAATGAAATCAACATTAAACCCATCAACAATCAAATTAAATATAACTGTGTTTCCAGAATCCCACTGATGAAACAAGTTTTCCTGTCCTTTGTAAACAGGTTGGCACTATAAGCGCAGCATGTTACACAGGATATCAAATGTTGTTACATTATGGATTGGACTGGTAGAAATGTTTTTCTTCGTTATAAAGGATGGTTCTATGGGGAAAAATTTTAACTGGATTATGGGGTAAAAAAAGATATCAATTAAACATTAAAACATCAAACCAAAAATTATATATTGCTGAAAAGAACACTTATTACTCTTCTCTATTTATTTATTAAGAAATTATTCATTGTAGTTAAAACAAGTGATAGTGTGTAAACAAACATAAATTTTTATTTATTTAATTTTTGTTGTTTATTAAAGCTTTTTATTTAGAGAACATATGAGTAATTTTTCTACATTGACCTTTGCAAAATTTTCTGTTCCAAATTTTCCCCTCCTTCCCCCTACCCCTTCTCCTAGATGGCAGGTAGTCTAATACATGTTAAATATGTTAAAACATATGATAAATCCAATAAAAATAAATTTTTAAAAAAGATAAAATGAATTGTGCCTGCTAAATTTTAAACCAGAAAAACAAAGGAGTAAGAGTGTCAGGAAAGCCAGTATACTGTTGTAACAACAGAGATCTGGCCAGGTTGATAGAGATGAAGTAAACTTTAAAGGAGAGTTTCAGAGAGATGATAACAGAAGGAAGGTTTCTGAATGTAAGAGGTCACGTGGAGTATCCTGACTCCTCCTCCTGTTCCAGGGTGGTGTTGTGTGAGAGAAGGAGCACATGAAAGGACGAGTAGCCAGCACGGAAGAGAGTAACAAGGGGTGAGCCAGGTCTGTGTGAGTGTCAGAAGATGGAAAATGTTCAAGGGGGAAAAAATCTGAGAGGAAAAGATCTAAGATGAAGTTAGCAATACAGAGAGGTTCCAAAAGGCAGAGTCAGATGAGATTGGAGGAGGAGTGGTAGCAGAGGGGAAGGAAGACAGGTAAGATATAGCTGTGAGCTGAATAAGAATTAGTATGAAAGGAGAGATAGTAGGGGAAGAAAGGTGTTTTTTTTTCTCCTCAGAAAGAAATTGAACTACAGGTCTAAGGAAGCAGAAGGTAGGAATTGCTTACCTTAAGAGAAAAATATCAAGTGATGTGAATTCTTAGTTAATTGTTCTGAGTGACAAGAAGGTCGTTGTTAATGATGGCTGGAAAAGTCCAGCAGTGAAGAAATCTTATGCTAGGTAAGGTCAATCTGAGTACCTAGATGGCACAGTGGATAGAATGTTAGGCTTTTAGTCAAGAAGACTCAAGTTAAAAATCTAGCTTCAGATACTTACTAGCTGTGTGACTTTGGACAAGTCAGTTAAAGTCTGACTTCTTCAGTTGCTTAACTATAAAATGGGAATAATTAACACATCTACCTCACAGAGTTGGGATGCCTATCAGAAGTAACAAATTCTAGGGATAAATGTTACCTTTCACAGTCTGTCTAATAATGGACTTTTATAGTTTCACCATAGTGTGGCCCCTGCATACTACAGCTTTTTGGAGCCATAGGTAAGAGATGCATGGAAGGTGGATACTAAAGGTGAATGAGCAGCCCTGAAAAGGGTTTGATAAGGTCTTAGACCAGAGGTGCTAGTCTTCCCTGATCCCAAGCAACAATCATAATTATCTACTATGTGCTAGGTGCTGAGGGTATAAAGACAAAAAATGAATAATCACCATGTCCCCTCTCCTCCCCCACTCCAAACAAATTACATTTTATCAAGGGAAATGGTAAGCACATACAGAAATATAAAAAGAGTCCATACAGAGTAGATACAAGGCAACCTTATATGAGAAGGGTCAGTAATGATAAATCAGCTTTAATAATAAATCAACAGTAAAGATAACCAACTTTGAAAGACTGAACTCTGATCCACAACTGTGATTCCAAAGGACTCATGAAACATGCTGTCCATTTCCAGATTGAAGACTGATAGAATGCAGATTGAAGCATATTTTTCTCTTTCTTTCTTCCTTCCTTACTTCCTTTTTTTTGACATGGCTAATATGGATTTTTTTTTGTATTACTCCAATAGAATACAATACTTTTGTATTATTATTTGTAATAAGTTTTATTTTTCTTACCTTCTCCATGGATGGGGAAGGAGAGGAGACTGAGAGAAAATTCAGAACTGAAAATAAAATAAAGTTTATTTTTTAAAAAGTAATGAGTTATTTTCTATCAATTAAATAGAATTAATTTTTTAAAACAATTTTTTATTGTTTTTCGTATCCAATGTCTACTCATACTTCAATTGAAGAAAATTCATAATATACAGGTGTGAGGTTTCTGGATAATCTACAAGTCTTTGGCTTATCTCCTTCTTTATTCTTGATTTATGTTTTCTTACACATTTTTCACTATTGTTAACTATTCCCACCTTTGCTTTGAAGTCACTAAGCATCAAATCTTAAGTTGACTTAATTTGTAGGGACCTAGTGAATTTTTAATAGAGTTTCCCTACCAGATCATTCTCTTCAACAGATATTAGTGCCTAGCCTGCAATTATTTTCTCACTGGTCTCATACTTAATGAACTTTGCAATTTGAAATGACACAATGTTCATTGAAGTCAAGTATGCAGATATTAAGTTTTTGATTATATAATGGACACTGTTTCAAGTACTGGGAATATGAACACAAGCAGAAAGAAACACAAACCCTGCCTTCAAGATACTTAACACTCTAATGAGGGAAGATAATATATAAAAGAAAGTTAAAAGGGGGAGGGGAGAGAAAAAGGTAGCTGCATGGAAGCATGGTAGAAAAATTCCAGAGTATGGACTGAAGCCTGCAAAGGAATGAAGACATAGCTGGTCTGAGGTTTTTCTTTAAATGAAAGTTCTGGGAAGAACCAGACAATTAGAGGAAGACGCGGGGAAAGTATTTCTGTGAGAAGGGGTGGACTGAACATTTAAGATGAAGAGGTTCCTTTGGCATTGTGGAGAAAGTACAAAGAATCAGGAATGGAACCTGGAGAGGAAGTTCATTGTTCCCTTTAGGTGTATGATAAAGACCAACTCTTTCATCTGCTTTCCATTCAACTCTTTCCCCCTGCTCTTCCAACAAGAACCTGTGAGCCACCCTTACATTTAGATCAAACATCCTTCTTTCTTCTGGTTTCATTTGTAGAAAGAATATCAAGATTGATTCAATTTCTTCAATGGTATAATAATATTTTGCTCATTGGATCAAGATCTTTTATTTAGTGGATTAATAGATGCATCAAAATTTGTAGACGGTCTAATAACTATATGATTCTTGGGACTTTTTGCCCCCTTTGCTGTCACTCTTCCACTTTCACTGCCGAAACAGAATAATGTTGCACATAGCTGCCACCATTTTGTATTTTTCTTTGTTTTAAGGTTATCATGGTTGAAGAATTCCTTACCAAAAAACTTGTCTACAAGTGCTGATCCTCTCTACACTTAACTATGCTGATCCTAGGACTGCAGGCATAGTCTTGGAAAGGACCATGCTCGAAAACTTTCCAGAAACACAATACTTTGCAAAAGGGTGCTGCTAGGTAGCACAAGGGGTAGTGTGTTGGACCTGGAATCAGAAAGATCTAAGTTCAAATTTGCCCTCAGATAAATAGTAGCTGTGTGATCTTGAACAAATCACTTAACCCTGTTTGTCTCAGTTTTCTCATCTGTAAAATAACCTGGAGAAGGAAATGGTAAACCACTCCAGTATTTCTTCTAAGAAAACCCAAATAGGGTCACAGGAAATGAGATATGACTGAAAGCAGTTCACCAGATCTTAAACTGTCTTTGGGAACTCTCTATTGTTCTTACTCCATGATAAAGCATATACATACATACATACATACATACATACATATATATACACATACATACATTAAATGCATGTGTATCCATGTATAAAATAAAGGAACTGGGACCCAATGATCTTCTACTTCTAAATCTATGACCTTAAGATTCCATGATCTCCTTTGAATTGTTAACTCCCTCAGAACTAGTACCCTGTTTTATTCCTCTCTTAGTATTTCTTTAGAACAAGGCATCAATCCATAAGCTTCACACAGCACTCAAATCATAATTAAAGGAGTTAATTTTAAGTAATGCTTGTCTATATTGGGTGAGGGAGAGAAATCCATAGCGTTTTGGGAGTGTGGTTTAATGATTGAGCTTTTGTTTCATCTGAAACCATAGCAGCCTTAAGACAGACAGAACAGACGGAAGAACATTCTTTGAATTCTAGTCCCAGCAGATATTGGACTGTGAACTCTCTGCCAGTCTTATATCCTTATGTTTTTGGAGTTGGATGCTCCAGTCCTTTTCCTTTTCACACAAAGCTCTGTCTCTGTACTCCAAATAGAAAGAATACCAGCACAGATAACACAAATCCCTTCTAAGAAACTCAAATTAGAGTATTTTGCATTAAAAATAAAGTAAAACAAAGCAAAACAAATAAGCATTAAAAACCTCGTTCCAGGCTGTCTTTTCTCTGCAGTCCAAACCAGCCCAGGTAACACCCTTCTAACTGAAGTGTGTGGAGAGCTCTCCCAGAAACTCTCCTTTTATTCTGCTGGGTATGTTCTTGGCCTTATGGAACTGAGCAGAATAATAGCTAGTCGCTACAGCCAAACCAGCTCCTCCAGGTTTGGGGAACTATAGAGCAGGACTGCCGCTTTACAAAGTCCGAATGAAAATTTCCTGCTTGAGTTGCTTTTAGGAATTTGCCAGACTTGGTTTCACCCATTTCTAGTAGTTCCTGAAATTGCTGGGGGAAGGGAGAAGGAAAAGAAAGGGGCAGTGAAAATTAAGATTACTTGCTTTTATCTCCTGCCTTTTGATAACTCTTCTGCATTTGCATTTTCATATCCTTAGCCTTAGTAAAATCACTTGGTTTAGTAATTATAAGAATTAGCTAAGTATTTAGTAGTTGCTGAGAAAAAGATCACACGTGCTAGATATGATTTAATTTCTAGGAAGCAGATTGTCATCTGACCTTGTTAAATCATCTGTAGACCCTATATTCTCCAATATTTCAAGAAGCTGTGAGTTCATTAGCATGACACAGCCTTACAGCTAGAGATTTACAAGGAAAGAGAAGAAGGGGAAAAAGCATTTATAAAGTGCTGCCTATGTGCCAGGCACTGTGCTGTGCTTTATAAATATAATCTCATTTGATCCTCACAACTCTGCTAGGTGATGCTATTATTATCCCCAATTTACATTTAAGAAAATAGAGACAAGCAGGGTTTATTTTTTTCTCCTTAAAGTGACTTGCCCAGAGTCACACAACTGTTAAGTGTCTGAGGCTGAATTTTAGAACTCCACTCTGATTCACAGCTTAACACTATCTACTATGTCATTTAACTATCTTAAGATTCTAACTCTTTAGTAGGCACTATTTATGAATTACTCTTGCAGAACAATTATCATCTGGTAATGAGAAACTCTATATAACAATATTTAATTTTGAATTGATTAAGTATTCTAGACAAATGCTGTCAGAAATCACTTTGATTTTTGATAAATTTGATAAATTGTTGACACGAATCAGGCAAAAGAATAGGGGTATGTGTGAAGAGATCAATGTAACTTTATTTAAAAATATTCTATTCTGTCCAAAATGTTAAAAATAAAAGGAACGGGGTAGCTAGGTGGAGCAGTGGTTAGAGCACCAGCTCTGAAGTCAGGAGGACCTGAGCTCAAATTTGGTCTCAGATACTTCCTAGCTGTGTGACCCTGGGCAAGTCACTTAACCCCAATTGCCTCAGCAAAAAGCAAAAAAAAAAAATTAATTAAAGGAACTTGGGTGCTTGAAGACATTCTCTTTCAAACTCCCATCTTGCCATACCCTTTTCCTCAATAGTTGGAGTTACTAATCTAGTTCATGAAACATGTTTAGCTATTTCATGAAGAAATAATTTTTAATGTAAACTGAGAAGATCCACAGGGAGGAGAAAGTGATATACTTCTTTTGTAATTATTATTTTCTTTTTTGCTTGGGAAAAAGAAAATCTTGTTTATCTTCCCTCCTCTTCCCTCCCCTTCCCCCTTATTAAAGGTAAAAACATAGCAAATAGTTTCCTCCATTGAAAGAAGGTAAAGGATGAAATAAGAATGGATGATGAGGAAGGTAGTTTAAGGACTTTTCTGAGATGAAGAAATGAGCAAAGCAATTCTCAGGAGACATTGGTGAAAGAAAGAAATTTCTACAATGCTCATAAAATGAATGTCAGTATATTAGTGAATTTTAACCAAAGCAATAAAAGATGAATTGCCAGTGGCTTGTTAAGAGTCTGAGAAATTTGAACATCCAAACCCCGAATAGAAGAATGTATTATGTTTTCCTGAAAAGAAAAAAGGAAACCAAAGTTGAGCTAAGCACTATGTCCTGCACAACTTAACATTCACTGCTTCTAGGGTATTTTGAAGTTTAATGGGAAAGAATTTAACTTTTATCAAGATGTCTGTATTTACTTTAGTCTTACTTTGTATTTTCTTTTTTTTTAATAACAATTAGAAATTATTTGATTTTTTTATATATTGTGCCAAATGCTGGGGAAATAAAAGAAAATTTAAAAAAAACCCCAAAAAACAAAACAATTTTTCTCAAGGAACTCTCCTTTTAATGGGAAGACAGTATGTAAAAACCACGTAAAAACAAGCTATACTTAGTATAAATTTGAAATAATCAGTGGAGAAAAGGCACTAGAATTAAGGACAATGGGGAAAGTTGTTTTTGCTTTTGGGTTTTTTTTGAAGGTCCAGTCATTTTATTTTATTCTGAAAGATTCAAGGATTTTGATGGACTTTTTATGTGGACTTTGGAGGAGGTCTTGGAGCAGCACCAGCAGTTCTCACGTAGTGTGGGATGTCTCATTTTTTTATGCCTCCTGAGATGGAATTCTATCTTGCTGTGGATCACATAGCTCAAATAGAAATGTACAGTTCTACATCACAGGGTAGAGGAGCATTGCACCCTTGTGATCTGAAAAAATCTGTGTAAAATTTTTTAGTCCTCCCTTTTTACCAGAGAAAAAGTCTGAAATCTCTTCTTTTTTATGCGGAGCTTATAGTACCTTATTTAAAATTTGGATATATTTAAGGTATTAAAAATAAAATTTGTTGATATTATATAATATCATATATATAATGAATTGTTGATTTAAAATTTTTTTCTGTGTCCTCTTCTGGCTTTCACATATCATCTGAGGCTTCAGCAAAATTCCCCACAAATTCCCATTTAATTTCTTAATAATAATTAATATGCCAACCTGCAATATATCAAAACCACAATGGGGAAAGTCACAATGTGGAAGGGATAGCTGTATTTCCACATACACCTTGGGCAGCAGATGGGCCTTGGATATGTCCTTTAAGGTTTCAGCTTCTACCATGTTACAAATGATGAACTTCTTGATCGTCTTGTCTTTGGACACACAGTGAGCACAGGTGGGGCAGTGATTGGGCTGCACTTGCCAGCGGCCTTTCTTGGTGTGCCCATTCTTTATTTAGTATGTTAGCTGGCATTTGGAGGATATGAGGGAAACCAGAGGCAAAGATGAATGGATTAAGCATTGCAAATGTGAGAGAGCCAGTGAAATGACTGGAGTTGGGGAGAAGGAGTATCTTGTTCTAGAAGAAGCAATGAAGCTAGTGTCACTGTAATAGTGGTGGTGGGAGTATAAAGACTGGAAAGGCAATGGGAACAGGTTATGAAAGTCTTTGAATGCCAAACAGAATTTCATATTTGATTCTGGAGGTGATAGGGAGCCACTGATGTTTACTGAGTAGAGGAGTGACACCCCGCACTTTAGGAAGAATATTTTGACAAGGGAGTGGAGGATGAGCTGGAATGGGGGCAGACTTGTGGTAGGCAAAACAACAAGTAGGCTGTTAGAATAGTTCAGGTTCGAAGTTAAATGATCCTGGAGAGGTGGGTACACATGTGAGAGATGTTATGAAGGTAAAATAAATGTGTCTTGACAAAAGTTCAGATAAACAGAGGAGAATTGAGGGTTACACTTAGGTTGGGAGCCTGGGTGACTGGGATGATGGTTTTGAACAGGAATAGATTACTTTGGAAGGGGGGAGTATTTAGGAGAAAATAATGACTTCAGTTTTAGAAATGTTGAGTTTAAGACACCTATGGGACTTTGAATTGGAAATGGAGAAGTCAACTGAGAGGTCAGGGCTAGGTTTGAGAATCTTTAGCATAGAGAGGGTAATTGAATCCATGGGAGTTGGTAAGATTATCAAATGAAATATAAAGTGAGAAGAGAAAAAGGCACAATACAAAATCCTGGGAGACACCATGGTTAGAGGGTGAGATGAAGAAACAGCAAAAGAGAGTGAGAGGGAACATTCAGATAGGTAGGAAGAGAACCAGGACAGAGTAGTATCATGAAAGCCTAGAGCAGAAAGAGTATCAGGAGAAGGTGATTGACAGACAGTGTACAAAAGCTACAGAGAGGGCAAGGAGGACTGAGACATTTTTAATTGCCATGCTTAGGTTTGACAATTAAGAAACAGTAAGTAACTTTGGAGAGAGCAGTTATGTAAGATTATAGAAAGTTCAGAAGACAATGAGAGAAAAGGAAGTGGAGAAATCTATTGTAGATGGCCCTCTCAAGGAGCCCAATCCTTTCTGTATCTTAGCATCTAGATGGTACAATGGATAGAGAACTGGCTCTGGCATCAGGAAGACCTGAATTCACATGTGGTCTCAGGCATTGACTGTATAACTCTAGACAAGTCATATAACCTCTGTCTGTCTCAGTTTTCTCAAAAATAAGTATAATAATAACATCTACTTTCCAAGGTGGTTGTAAAGATCAAATGAGATAATATTTGTGAGATGCTTTGCAAAAATTTAAGTGCTGTATAAATGCTAACTACTATTATTATTGCACAGATAAAAATACAATTACTTTCTTAGCAGCCGTGTGTACTCTGAGTGAGACAACAGATGTGGTGGAATGAATCATTAAATCACAAGAGTAATCACAGTTGGGAGGGACCTTGGAGATTATTTAAGTTCTAGAACATTGTTAGGAAGATCTCACCTTCTTGGTTAGATTGTAACCTTGATGTGGGGAGGGAGGAAAGTACAGAACTAAAAAATCAGGACACCTGGGTTCTGGTCCTGGTTGTCTCCTTATCTAGTCATCTTGACTCAGGTAACTTGTTTAATCTTTCTAGATTTCAGTTGGGTTTGTTTTTTTTTTCTCATTTGTCAAGTGAGAGGTTTGGGCCAGAGGACATTGCCAAGGTCTCAGGAGGGTCCTGTGGCTTCTGACAAAACACCTTCAAAGAAGGACCTTGAGAAGTGGAAGACCATCTGAATAATGGAGAACCAACTGGTAAAAGGCCTTAAGAAGGTGTCGCAGTAGAATTATTTGAAGAAAATGGGGGTTTGTAGCTTTCAAGAAAGGAAGACTTCAAGGGACTTATTTGCTGTCTTTGAATATTTGAAGCACGATCACATGTAAGAGGGATCCAAGAGATCTGCAGAATAAGAAACATTGGATGAAGGCTGCAAAGAAGTCAGCAGATGTTAGAAGGAAAAATTTGCAACCACTATAATTATCCCTGGCTAGAAAAGGCTGCCTTAAGTGCTGGGAGTTTCCCCTCCCAAGAGGTCTTCAAGGAGGATGCCCACTTCTTAGGGAGGCCACAGAGAGCATTCTGGCTCAGGTAGGGATTAGGTTAGATGCCCTACTTGCAATTCTGCAAACAGAGAACAGCTCAGAAGGGTAGTTGCAGCTTCTGCTCTTGGAACAAAGGGACTCCAAAACCTTCTATTTTTGTTGTTGCAAACCTTAAGACAGCTAGAACAGTGGATAGAGCACCCCGTGCCTAGAGCTGTGTGGCCCTGGGCAAGTCACTTAAATCTTTTTGCCTCAATTGTAAAAATAAAAGTATATCTAATAGTAGCTACCTCACAGGGTTGTTGTGAGAATTAGATGAAATCATGTTTATAAAGCACTTAGCACATACTTGGCACATAGTAGTCACTTAATAAATGCTTGTTCTTTTTTCCTTCCCTCCCCCCCTCTCAGAGGTTTACTATGGTGCACAAGGATTCTCCTAGGAGCCCGCTCATCAGAGGAGAACCCAGATGTACCAGAAAGCCACTCGGGAGCACCACACCCCCTGAGCACATTGCTCTGCCAAGAAGCGATGTCACACAGCTCTCTGGCTCTCTTCATCTCTCTCATGCCAATATACACAGCTCTGCCTCTGCAGTGTAATTTGCCAGCCTAAATAAATACCAGCCCAGACACCTGGGCTCTCCCTGCTTTTGTCTGGTGCCCTCACTGAAGCTATTGGTAAGAGCTGCCTCCCTAGGAGTATGGGGGTAAAACAGATTGGGAGTTTGGGGGGACCTTGGAGCCATATGGTTCAACCCTTTTATTTGACAAATGAGTAAATTGAGGCCAAAAGATTTTATGCAGCTTGCCCGAGCTTCCAGGGGCAGGATATAACAGAAATGAGATGATGTTTGTAAGCCCTGGTTCTCAAACTCCAAAGCCAATCTGTTTTCACTATGCAGACTCTCTTCAATGAGAGACCCTGGCTTTCTCTTTGGGAGAATAGCAACTATGAAACTTTTAGCACCAAAGTTTTAGATTCTATAACTTGCTGCTATTATAGAATTTCCTAGAATGTAGATTCCAGGAAGATGAGAACCTTATCTTATTTAATCTTAACATCTTACCTAGTACCTCATGCTGTGCTTTATTCTTATTCAATTGAATATTGAATTGAGTGAATGAATAGGTGAATTCGTGCCCCTACCCCACTTTTGGGGTATATATAATATCCTTATTCCCAATAATCTGCCAATTTTTAGATGGCTATATGATAGGTTAGGGCAGCTAAGTGGCTAAATGGAAAGAGTGCCAGACCTAGGTCAGGAAGTTTCATCTTCATGAATTTAAATCTGACCTCAGATACTTACTTTCTGTGTGATCCTGGGTAAGTCTTTTAATCCTGTTTGCCTCAGTTTCCTCATCTGTAAAATGAGCTGGAGAAGGAAATGGCAAATCACTCTAATATCTTTGCCAAGAAAATCCCAAATGGGGCCATGAAAAATTGCACATGAATTAACAACAAAAGAACTATTATGTGTAATTTTTAATTACACATTATCTCAGGCTGTCTCCTATGATCCCAAGTTATTCAGAGTTGTCTTTAAATCCTGTGGTCTTTAAATCCTTCCAAATTAATCACAACTTAACAATCCAGAAAAAAATTCTTTCACCTTTTTTCAGCTTTTGCCCTTGTTTCTTTATTTAGAAGTCTAGAATAATCTCGTCATGATTGAAAATATTTGGATTTATATTGTATGCTATTCAATCATTTCACTCATGCCTTATCCTTCATGACCTCATTTGGGTTTTCTTGGCAAAGACACTGGAGTGCTTTGCCATTTCCTTTTGTAGCTTATTTTACATGTGAGGAAACTGAGGCAGACAGGGTTAAGGGACTTTCCCAGGTCACACAGTTAATAAGTTTTGGATATAAATTCATGTCTTCATGACTCAAAACCCAGCACTCTATCAACTGTGTCAGCTAACTGTCTAGAGATGATTGGTAGCTTGGTGTATACACACATGTATATGTATTCATACATGCATGTATAATACGCATGTATACACACATACATGTGAATATTTATATGTGTATATATGTACTTATAAATTTATACACATATTACAAAGAATCTGGAATCACAAGACCTGTTTTGATCTAGATTCTGGTTCTAAATTTTACTAGCTGTGTATCCCTGGTCAAATTGCTTAATCTCTCAAAGCTTGAGTTTCCTTATCTGTATAATAGGAACGCTAAGAATACTCATGGTGTGAGTTTACTGATATAGAGAAATCATGCCTTTACCAATACATATAAGATATTATTCTGCAATGCTCAATCTTAGATACATGTCTGGGGCATTGGAAGGTTAAATAACTTGCCCAGAGACACCCAGACAATCCGTGTCAGAGATAGCACTGGAATCTAGGTCTTCCTGATCCTTAGACTGGTTCTCTGTGTACAATTCCAGTTGTTCTTAAGGTATGGCCCAACGACCCCTTGGGATCTCCAAGACCTTTTCAGGGAGTCCTTAAGATCAAAATTCTTTTCATAATAATACTAAGACATTATTTGTCTACAAAATATTCCTCCTTTTGGAGTTACATAGATGTTTAAGGATGGATTTTCCTCATATACTTCAATCAAAACATATCGCAAGAGACTGAATGAAGAAGTAGAAATGAGAATCTAACCGTCTTTTGTTAAGCCAGACATTAAAGAGATTTTCAAAAATACATTAAACAATGCCACTCTTCTAATTTTTTTTAAATTTAGAAAATTCAAATTTTTATATAATGTTATTTATGTTATTACAGAATAATTCTGTTATTGTTATTTGAATATACATTTTAAGTAATCAGTTTAATTTCTAATATGGTAAATATATATAGGCCACATTAAAAAAAGAGGTCTATGGGGAATCTTCATAATTTTTAGGAATGTAAAGGGGTCCTGTAAAAAAAAATTAAGATCCACTTATTTCACCATATTTCACAGCTTTTTCATACATGGGACAAAACATTTGCACTAACTTACTTCCCAGGAGAGTTGTGAGGAACTACTTGGTAACTTTAAAGTATCTCTCTCTCTTTTTCTCTCTAGGTATACATATATGCATATATATAATCTATAGAGATATAAATATAGTTACATATACACATATATAGATATGAATATACATATATTAAATATAACATACATATTTTTGTTGTTCAGTCATTTCAGTTGTATACAACTTTTTGTGCAACTAATTTGAGATTTTCTTGCTAAATATATTGGAGTGGTTTGCTATTTCCTTCTCCAGTTCATTTTACAGATGAGGAAACTGAGGCAAATAGGGTTAAGTGACTTGCCCAGGGTCACACAGCCAGTAACTGTCTGAGGTTGGATTTGAATTCAGGAGGAGGAGTCAAATTGATTTCAGGCTCAGCACTCCACCCAGCTGCCCCTAATAGAATACATACACACACAGGTATATATAAATGAATGGTATCATATATATATATGTGTGTGTGTGTGTGTGTGTGTGTGTGTGTACACATAAATATGTTTATATAATCATAGTTTACAAATACACGCAAAGATATGCATATCCACCTACAAAAAGGTAATTCTTTTATGTATACATATATGTAAAATATGTGAACTATGATTAACCCACCGAAACCTGTGGGGCAGGTAGAACAGGTGGGGCCCCGCCCTCTAACTTTATAGACGCTAGCCCTGACCTGCACTGCACGGATGCAGAAGCCATAGCCTAGAGTTGAAGAATTCTAAGAGCAAAGGTTGTAATTGGATGAGTGCAAGATAGCCCAGCCCAGACAGGTAGTAGAGCTGACCTGGCTCAGCACTGCCCCCTTGTGGTGACTCAGCCTCCTTTTCTTAGTATAATTTATTGTTTTTCATACCTCATCTTTGACCCAAAGCCAGAGCTGTGTTTCTTGGTGATGATTGGTGTTAAGTAACTTCTGTCTGACTGAAAACTTGATGACTTCTATTTACTCGCCCTCTTGGAGAAGGTAAATTTATAGATTAAACATTTATTAATCAGTTACTACTTGCTGAACAAATGAGCTTACAAATAAAAGCAAAAAGATGGTCTTTGCCCTAGTTTATATACTAATCAGGGGGACCCCACCTAATGGGTACCTGGAAGGAAGTTTGGGGGAAGCTGGGAGAGTGAGCTGAGCTGGAAGTGACATCATTGAAAATGCTTTGGACCGCTCACAAAATGGTGATTTGGGCTAGGAACTCATCAGTCCTGAGAGTAGGTTTCAGGATAGAATACACTCTTTTCCCCTGTAGGATTCTATAAACTTGAATACTGAGTAAGGTATGGAGAGTGAGGGAGAGAATTAGATTTAGAGGTACTATCTGTATCAGCATGAGAACAATACCTAAATGGTGAAAAAGATATTCTTAAAAGAGATATTGTCACCTTTAGTTATGTTGGAGTAAAAAAAAAAAAGTTAAATGGTAAGAACCCATAGCAAGCACGAAGGGAAAAATCCAATGATGTAAATGGTTGCTTTTGACATGTTTTCACTCCTGGACTTTCCCCAATGTCAACATTTTTGTCATTTTCTATATTTGGAATTCTTTTATAGCTCGCCTTTTCCCATTCAGACTGGGGCTATAAAGACTTGTAAGACTGGAAGGAATGGAAGAAATAATTAAAAAAAATAAACATCTCCTCAGAATAACTAAAATGCATTGCTAATGAAAGGCTGAGTTTTTAAAAGTAGGCTTTATTAATTCCTGCTTCCCAAAGCAAACTTTGGCAAGATAATGGAGCATAATTTATAGAGTATTGACCAGGGTAACTTTGGCTGGCTTGAGGTCTTTTTTGTTTAATGTGGAATAATTTGACACACTTCAGGGCCAAATTCTTTCCATTTAGCTTAATTGTCATTCAGATGACTGGAAAACAGCATGTTACTAATTTCAATTTACTTTGCTTTGATATAGTCAAAATTCATGCAATAGAAAAAAAAAAGAGTTGGACTATGATCTGACAACTTGTTTTTTAAAGCTTCATCTACTGCTATAATTGATTAATCTTTTTGACTTAATTACAAATGAAAGATACAGCTGACTTTCCTTCCCACCTTTTACTCTCCAAAGGCAAACATGAAATACTGCACAGGAAACATATTCGATAATATGATCACTCAGGGCATCCCAAAACAAATGCTAGTACAATCAATTTATGTATTTCTAATGGTAGTATACAAGAGAAATCCAGAAAATAGTCCCAAATAAATAAACTTCATTCATGTGCTAAGGGTAGTTTGTTGCAAAGTGATTTGCTTAAATCTGACTAGGAAAGTATTAATTTCCCTTTACTTAAATTATTATTAAATAAATTAAAACTAATTAATAGTTGTATAGTCAGACAAGTTTCTGCCAACCAAAGTTGCTTCCAAAAAAACCTGTCATAGCTGAGGCTATTGGAAACAATAGAATATTAGAATCATATGTAGAGGCTGCTAGATGGTACAGTTGAAAGAGAGGCTGGGCCTGGAGTGAGGAAGATCTAATTGTATGACCCCAGGTAAGTCATTTAACCTTAGTTTTCTCAACAGTAAATATAGTGATAATAATACTTTACCTCACAGAGTCCTTTTGAGGATCAAATGAGATAATATTTGTGAAGTATTAGAACAGTGTCTGGCACATAGTAGGTGCTTAATAAATATTTTCTTTCTTTCTGTTACAATTATGTTTTAACCTATACATCCCAGGGTCTCATCCCTTCTCCTTTGATAGATCAAATTGAATCATGGTTCCTAGAGATATTAGCTAAGCTCTGGAATTTCATTCTGGATGGTTACTCCAATTGGAAACTCCACCTTTCCTTCTCTAAAGTATTCTTATTATATGGAAGTTCTTCCTTGTTTCTGCAGTTTCCAGAGACTCCACACTTGTCTTTAGGTTTTCTTTTGTTGACTATAGGAAAAAGGGAAAGGACTGCTTAAATCTTTTTGAAACTACTCAATGAATTTGGCAAGGATCCTTTGCTCACTACATATATATTATTTCATATATATGTATATTATGAATGAGTACAAAAACATTTATTAAATGCTTACTGTGTGTCAGACAATGTGCTGAACTCTAAGGATACAAACACTGTAGAAGGAAGCAAATCAGTCCCTGCCCTTAAGGAACATACATTCTAAAAGGGGAAGAGGGTAGGAGAATGATGATGACTGAGGAGGAAGGACAGGGAAGTCATAAGGAATGGTGATTTTTAAAAATTAACTTTAAGAATTCCTTACTGAGGCACAGGATAGGATATCAGGACAATCTAGACAATAACCTTAACAATCTAGTATTCGGTAAACCCAAAGACCCCAGCTTTTGGGATAAATACTCACTATTTGGCAAAAACTGCTGGGAAAATTGGAAACTAGTGTGGAAGAAATTAGGGCTTGACCCATACTTAACACCACATACCAAGATAAGATCTAAATGGGTTCATGATCTAGATATAAAGAGGGACTTTGTAAGCAAGTTAGAGGAATGTAATATAGTTTATCTCTCAGACCTGTGGAGATGGAATAAATTTATGTCCAAAGAAGACCTGGAACTCCTAATTGAACACCAGATGGATAATTTTGATTATCTTAAGTTAAAAAGTTTCTGTACAAACAAAACAAATGCAGACAAGATTAGGAAGGAAGCATCAAATTGGGAAATCATCTTTTCATTTAATGGTTCTGATAAAGGCCTCATTTCTAAAATTTATAGAGAATTGTCTCATATATATAAGAATTCAAGCCACTCTTCAATAGATAAGTGGTCAAGGGATATGAACAGACAATTTTCAGATGATGAAATTAAAACCATCTCTAGTCATATGAAAAGTTGCTCCAAATCACTATTGATCAGAGAATTGCAAATTAAGACAACTCTGAGATACCACTACACACCTGTCAGATTGGCTAAAATGACAGGAAAAGATAACGATGAATGTTGGAGGGGATGTGGGAAAACTGGGACACTAATACATTGTTGGTGGAACTGTCAACAGATCCAACCATTCTGGAGAGTAATTTGGAACTCTACTCAAAAAGCTATCAAACTGTGCATACCCTTTGATCCAGCAGTATTTCTACTGGGCTTGCATCCCAAAGAAATCTTAAAGGAAGGAAAAGGACCCACATGTGCAAAAATGTTTGTGGCAGCCCTTTTTGTAGTGGCAAGAAACTGGAAACTGAGTGGATGCCCATCAATTGGAAAATGGCTAAGTTATGGTATATGAATGTTATGGAATATTATTGCTCTGTAAGAAACGACCAGCAGGACGATTTCAGAGAGGCCTGGAGAGACTTGCATGAACTGATGCTGAGTGAAACGAGCAGAATCAGGAGATCATCATACACAGCAACAACAGTATTACATGATGATCAATTCTGATGAACATGGCTCTCTGCAACAAAGAATTGTCTCCAACCAGTTCCAATTGTTCACTGAAGAAAACCATATACACCCAGAGAGAGGGAGGTGAAATATGGACCACAACGTAACATTTTCATGATCTCTATTGACATTTGCTTGCATTGTGTTGCCTTTCTCTGATTCTTTTTTTTTTTCTTGTAGATAGGATTTTTCTTGCATAACTTCTCAAGCATTTCAACATTATTAACATGTAGTGGATTTCCTGCCATCTAGGGGAGGGGAGGGGACTGGGGGTAAAATTTGTAATGGAAAGCTTTGTAAAGATCAATGTTGGGGAACTACCCATACATATGTTATACAAATAAAAAGCTTTAATAAAAAAAAAAAGAATTCCTTACTGAAATGTAAATCTCCAGGGAAGATTAAAACATTTTTTTTCCTATCTACATCTTACTAAGGGATGGTTTAACAGGTGGCTGATGGTAGCCTTCTGGGAATTGGACACAGTGAAGGAAGGAAGGAAGGAAGAAAGAAAGAAAGGAAGGAAGGAAGGAAGGAAGGAAGGAAGGAAGGAAGGAAGGAAGGAAGGAA
>JAJPUD010004631.1:68171-98106 GCA_023553655.1 Myrmecobius fasciatus | reverse complement strand
GAAGGAAGGAAGGAAGGAAGGAAGGAAGGAAGGAAGGAAGGAAGGAAAAACTTGGGGTTACTGCCAAGGAGTAAAGGAGGAGAATCTGTAAGAAAGAATGACAAGGACAAATTCCACTCAGTTCACAATTTTACTTAAGGTCAGCCTGTGGGATATATGGGGTGTCCAGGGAGAAATAGCCTCTCTGGTTTGAGGGCTGCCAATCCATTTTTAGTGTTGCTCATACATTTTTGGTGTCCACCTATCACCCAACTCTCAGCTGAGGTTTAAAGAAGCTGTAGCATACACAGTGATCACACTTCAGTAAAACTCTGCCAGCATTATCCACTATTTTACCCCAATATCTTGATGTCAGTGGTCCTCTTCGAAGATGAAGCACAAAAAATAACAATTTAGAGTCTAGCTCCTTTCTTTCCCTTTTCTTCCAGCTTCTTCAAAGTACATATATTTCTCAGGAAACAAAAGGGGGAGGGAAGCCATCCTAGAGAGGTGGGATAGCATAGCATGGAAGCAGTATTGGGTGTCCAGACAAATGACACAAATTCCCCTGCTTCCAAATGGGACACCGTCCTAAAACAGGAATGCTTACCCAAGAGATTCCTACCTCTCCATCCAAGAAGTCAGGCGTTATGAAATAGGTGCCATTATAAAGGGGATCCCTAGAAGGACTAATGGTGAATGAAAAGAATAAGCTCATGCATTCTCTGTGTTCATTATATTGTCTTGCTTTTCTTTAGAGTGTGGATGACATATGACCTTCTTCACAGGCCTGCTGTGAAGAACACTTAATTATGTTGGTAAAAACACTTTGAAAACGTTAAGTGCTATGTAAATGCTAAATAATAATAACCTCATGATGATGTTGAAAGGCTTAATTAGTAAATGTTTACCAGGAACTTTGATCTAATGAAAGGTGTGACTTTGCTGCTATTATTGTAATCATTATTATTTTGTGTTTTAATTTATTGGTTAGCAATTGAGTGTTAGGTCTGTTTGTAGAGTTTCAATCATTATTTTTCCCCTGGGGAGTATTCTAATCATTATGTAGGGAACCTTTCTTAAAGTTGGGCCCAGATTTACATTGCTTTTTTTTTTTCTTACTTCAGTCTTCATAATCACCAGGATTACCTAATACAATTCTCTCTTTGAAGGTGTCTCCCTTGAAATACTTGAAATTGGGTAGAACTTTCTTTCACCTTCTTCTGGGGACATAAACATTGTAAAACCAACACAGTCCCTCCTCTGCCTAGAGAAGAAATTTATAAGGGGAGTGGTGAGGGAATATTTTAGACTGGGTAGTCTGGAGGGAATGGTGATTACTTATTATCTTTGAATTTTCTTTTGAAATGTAAATATTTCCGGGGAGATTGATACATCGGGTATACTAGAATTATGTAAAGAAGGGAAGGGAATAAGTATTTATATAGTGTCTGTTGAATGAATGAAGCATTTATGAACTGATTTCTAAGTATAAGCACTACATTGTGTATTGAGGAAGCAAATAGAAAAGTCAGACAATTCCTATTCTCAATTAGTTCACAGTCAAATGGAGGATCCTACCTTTGAAAAGTTTCTGAAGGAGATCAAATGGAAGATCCCTCAGTCCTTAGAGTGTTGCAGAAAAGCAGATGGTAATATCTTCTTTATTGTCATTTAAATTGATAAAATTCTATCATTTTTTACAATTGGACTATTTGACATGCCAAGGATTTTGGTTGCAAGAACTTTCTTTCCTGGGTC
The DNA here is from genome assembly GCA_023553655.1 of Myrmecobius fasciatus. Classification (NCBI taxonomy): domain Eukaryota; kingdom Metazoa; phylum Chordata; class Mammalia; order Dasyuromorphia; family Myrmecobiidae; genus Myrmecobius; species Myrmecobius fasciatus. Next base: position 96,366 of record JAJPUD010004631.1, on the reverse strand, counting down.
TTTCTTCAGTAGTTGGGGCTGCAGGAACTGTCAAAACATTTGTCAGGTTGTATTTTCCTGGAGTGATGTCTGAGGACTCTGGGATGAAGACATTTCTATGCTCACTATTCTTGGCTTCAGTGTCTTAGACTTTCTACCGTAGGATCTAAAAGGAGATGTTGATCAAGGTGCCAATGGTGGTTTGGCTTTTGAGCACATACTGCTGCCTGTCTCTCCTTCTCAATGCCTTAATATCGAATAATATGAAAACAACAACAATAATAACAAAATCACCTCAGTAAGTTTTACTATCTAATCCTTTATATACTCAATTTATTTTGAAATTAGAGCAGTTTTTTCAAAGTAAAAATAGCCACTTCCATTTTCCATTCTGAAATTTTATGATCGGTAGGTTTGTTGATTTGGTATGGATTTTTTATATTTTCCCCTACTGGGAACTTACTCTGTTAGTGAAACACAGATTGAGAAATAAGATTTGATTCAATTTCATTTAAGTTTTCTCTCTAAAATGGTCCTAATTGGTCCAAATTTCTCAGTATATTTCCATTTTAACTAATCATATTAATTTATATTTTTATATGCAACAAAACACAAAATGGTTTTGTCATAATCATGCATTAAAAACCATTCATCTTCCCATTTTTGTAGATGAGGAAACTGAGACACAGAGAGATGACTTGATTTGCCCAAGATGACATAGCTTGTTGTTCAGTAATTTCAGCTGAGTCTGACTCAATGACCAATCATTTTAATTCTTTGCTAAGAAAGCCCCAAATGGCATCATGAAGAGTAGAATCAACTGAAAAAACTGAATAATGAAGTAGTTATTAACATGAGCAACTATGTGATGCAGTGGATGGAATTCCCATCCTGGAGTCAGAAAGACTCATCTTCCTGAGTTCACATCTGACTTAAGACACTGACAAGCTGTGTGACTCTGAGCAAGTCACTTAAATCCATTTGCCTCACTTTTCTCATCTATAAAATGATCTGGTGAAGGAAATGACAAATCACTCCAGTATCTTTGCCAAGAAAACTCCAAATGGACTCATGAAGAGTTGGACATGGCTGAGAATTACTGAACATAGTCATTAGTGGTTTGATATCAGCTTAAAAGGAGGTCCATGGTAGAGTGTTCCAGGCTTCCATGTCTGACTTTGTCCTGTTTAACATTCATATTAATAATTTAAACAAAGACATGGATAACAGGCTTATTATATAATATTATATATTATATAATATATTAATAATATATTATTATATTTGGTTATTGATATAATCAAGGAAGAACTAAAGAACACTATGAAATGTAAAATGGACAACTTTGATTACATTAAATTAAAAAGGTTTTGCACAAGCAAAACCAATAGAAACAAGATTTAAAAGGGAAGTACAAAGCTGGGAAAAGATTTTTTACAGCCAGTATTTCTGATAAAGATCTAATTTCTAAAATATATAAAATGCTGTGTCAAATTTATAAGAATATAAGTCATTCCCCAATTGGTAAATGGTCAAAGGATATGAACAGACAATTTTCGATGACAAAAATAAAGCCATTGATAGTCATATAAAAATGCTCTAAATCACTATTGATTAGAGAAATAAAAATCAAAACAACTCTGAGGTACCACTTCACACCCCTCAGATTGGCTAAAATGACAGGAAAAGATAATGACTAATGTTAAAGGGGATGTGGGAAAACTGGGACACTAATACATTGTTGGTGGAACTGTGAATTGATCCAGCTATTCTGGAGAGCAATTTGGAAGTATGTCCAAAGGGCTATCAAACTGTGCGTACCCTTTGACGCAGCAGTGTCACTATGGGCAGTATCCCAAGGAAATTATAAAGGAGGGGAAAGGACCCATAATGTGCAAAAATGTTTGTACCAGCCTTTTTTTTTGTGGTCGGTTGCAAAGAATTGAGAAATGAGTAGATGCAAACCTGAATAAGTTGTGGTATATGAAAATAATGGAATATTATTGTTCTATAAAAATGATGAAGAAGCTGATTTTTAGAAGGCCTGGCAAGATTTACATGAAATGTTGCTGAGTGAAAGAAGCAGAACCAGGAGTACATTGTACACAGTAACAGCAAGAATGTACAAAGATCAACTATGAAAGACTTGGTTCTTTTCAGTGGTTCAATGATCCAAAACAATCCCAACAAACTTTGGATAGAAAAACACCATCTTCATTGAGAAAAAGAACTATGGAGATTGAATGTAAATCAACACAGGCTATGCTCACTTCTTTTTTTCTGTTGCTTTTTTGTCCTCTCCCATTGTTTTTCCCTTTTGTTCTGATTTTTCTCTTCCAATATGATACATAAACAAATGTATATTTAAAATATTTTTAAAAAGAAAACGATTCGAAGTATTAGAGATCTTAGCTTAATATGTCAATATTAAAAAGACTGGTCCAAACTTAGGTTTCATTAAGATACATCATGTCTGGACAGGAGGTCATGCTTCTATTATAGTTTGCTTTTTTTTAGGTCCTATTTGGAGTGTTATGTTCAATTGTGGGCACCACACCTTCAGAAGGACATTTACAAATCAGCATCCAGAACACAGTGATCAGGGGAAGGAGCTTGAGGTCATACTATATGAAATTGGGTGAAAGAGCTGTAGGTTGGAGATCACAGGTTTAGAAATAGAAGGGATCTCAGGAACAGTCTAATTTTAGTGATTTTTATTGTTGAGAGTTGTTGTTGTCCAGTTATTTCAGTCATGTCTGACTCTCTGTGACCCCATTTGAGGTTTTCTTGGCAAAGATACTAGAATGATTTGCCATTCCCTTTTCCAGCTCATTTTACAGGGGAGGAAACTGAGGAAAACAGGGGTAAGTCTCTTATGCAGGGTGGCAAGCTAGGTAGTGTCTGATGCTGATTCCTGAAGTCAAGCCCAGATTTCTATCAGCACCATCAAGCTGCCCACAAGATTGTCCAAGTGGCCAATGTGGGATTCAAATCGACGTCTTTTTACTCCAAATCCAGCATTCTTTCCACTACATCATGTCACTTCTTATGTTGAGGCTGGAGAAGAGATTAGATAGGGAGGATATGCTAGTTGTCTGCATTCATTTGAGGAGTTGTCATATGGAAAAGGGATTAGATTTGCTCTGCTTGGCCCAGAGGGCAGACATGGAAGCAAGAGGTGAATATGTCAGGGAGGTAGATTTAAGCTTGAGGCAACAGAAAAACTCCTAACTACAAGAACTAATGGGATGCCTTAGAAGGTAATGGATTCCCTCTCCCTGGAGGTCTACAAATGAAGATTGAATCAGGTGTGAAATAGATGGGATGCTTGTGTGATAGCTTGTCTCTCTGACTTCCCTTCCAGCGAGTGCTGAGATTCTATGAAATCTCCAAAAAGTGAACAGAGAGATTTTACTAGGCGCCCACCTTCTTTGTTTTTCTCTAATTGTGTGTTGTCATTTGCTGTTTTTCACTCCTTCAGTTTGCATCATCTAAAGACTTGCTGTGGGTGCCATATGTCACTTCAAGGTTTGAAACTAGCTCCAGATTTACTGATTGCATCACTCTAGTTTTAATGTCTCACTGGCTCCTGTTCCAGCCACTAATTAATTTTCCAAGTATAATTACTGATTTTTATGGTTCTCAACATCAATGATCCTGGAAGCTTTGGCAACTTTTTTTTTTTGAATTTCCTTTGTTAGATACTGTGCTTAGTTCTATCAAAGCTATGAAAATGTGCTAATTTTTTCTCAAACTAATATAATTTAGAAAAGTTTAAAAACAAATTTTGAGGAAAATAGAATCAAGTGCCAATTTTCAGAATTCCCATTAAAAGCAGATTTGGAATCATTTCAGTGATATTAAATTCCAGGCAAGGTGACCATGGCAAAATAACCTTGTAGATTTCTATTGTCATTTAATTTAATTCAATTCAACCAACAGTTTTTAGGTATACCACTATGTGCAAAATGCTGTGCTAAGTGCTGAGGTGAGCAAATTAAAAGCAAAAAACAAGTTCCCTTTAAAGAGGTTATACTTTATTATTTACTTTATATTAATAGATCACTGAATAGTTTTTATTTTTTACTAAACACACCTTCCTACAAATTTGGGAAGATATTTTTTTTCTGAGTCCAATGATAGAGGCAAAAAAAAAATTGCCTTTTTTAAACTGTCACTGTAGTTAAAGTAACCAGTTTCTTTTTCTTGTTTAATTTACAGGAAGATAATGTGGTGTCAGAATATCAGTTCTACTACTTACTAGCTACGGGCCTCAGTTTCCTTATCTGTACACTGAGACAATTGGACTAGGTTTTTTAATCACAAAATTCTAAGTTCTTCCTCCAAAAGCATTTACCATCTTCCTGTGTGAAGATGAACTATTCTGGGCATTTCAAAGAGTTCAATTCAACAAACATTTACCAGATACCTATCTTCATGCACAAATCACTATGGTAGGTGTACAGAGATCAGTAAGATAAGGTCTCTGTCCTCAAGGCTTCCTGCTTAGTCCAAGTCTAAGAGACAGGATGGTAAATTCTTTCTTTACATTATACTCTCCCAAGGGCAGCAAAAGACTCTCTTCTCTTTCTTTTGAGATAAAATTTGGTGTCATTGTAAGAGCACTGCATTTATAATACAAATGCATGGGTTTTAGACCTGGTTCCACCAGTCATTAGCAGTATAGTCTTGGGTAAATTACTTAAAATTTCTGAATCTCTTTGTTTATAAAGTAGGGATATTGATACTACCAATTCAAACCTCACAGGATTGTTGTGAGAATCAAATGAGATGATGAATGAGACATGTTTTGTAAAAATAAAGTAGTATATAAATGTTAGTTATTATTGTTTGCCACCTTCTTTTCCCCCAGCAAACATCTAAGACAGTAATTTGTGCACAATGGATATTCATTACTTGGAAGTTCCTATCCTCCAATCAATCTATATAAAATTTAAGAGAGTTGTTTGGGGACTTGGAGATTAGATGACTTTCCTAGAATCATACTGATGGTATAAGTCAGAGACAGGACTGAATTCAGATGTTATGTGATTCTGTGACCAGTTCTTTAACATCATGATGCTTCTTTAAGAGGCAACTCTCCATGGCTGTAAAATGTAGAGCAAATGTATATATAGTCATATTTGACTCTTCATGATATCATTTGGGGTTTTCTTGGCAAAGATGCTGGAGTGATTTGCCATTTCCTTCAACAGCTCATTTTACAAATGAGGAAACTGAAGTAATTAGTATTAAGTGAGTTTGCCCAGGGTCACAGCTAATAATTATCTTAAGATCAGATTTGAACTTAGGAAACTGAGTAGGACTCCAGAACTGGCTCTCTATGCACTGTTCCACCTTGTTATTGTTGTTTATTCTTCATTCTTAAAGAGGATCGTGATTTTGGATAACGATATCATGAGTTACAAGTGAATTGGATTTAAGTGAAGCAGGGCTGTGCAAAGTTATCAGTTTCACTTTCTCCTCCAGAGCCATCTGGGTCCAATGGGAAGATATACATCAGGAAGATCAGAGATGGCCCCACACCATACCACCTAGCTGCAGAGCTTCCAACATTCCAACTCCTCAAAAGGAGTTCTTTTAAAAAAATTAATTTATTTTTATTTTCATTAATTTTTTTTAAATAATAGCTTTTATTTTCAAAATATATGCAAAGATTTACCCTCAGAAAACTTTGTGTTCCAATTTTTTTCTCCCTTCCTTCCCCCATCCCCTCCCCTAGACAGTAAGCAATTCAATATATATTAAACATGTGCAATTCTTCTATACATATTTCCATAGTTATTTTGCTGCACAAGAAAAATCAGATCAAAAAAGGAAAAAAAATGAGAAAGAAAAGTTATGTAACCCTGGGCAAGTCCCTTAACCCTGTCTGCCTCAATTTCCTCATCTGTAAAATGAGTCTCAGATAATAATATACATAATATTATATATAATATATGTAAATATATTATATATAAAATACGTTATTTTAATATGTAATGTATAATGTACACTATATATGATATAATGAAGATTGTATACATATAATATATAATAAAATATAGGGCATAATAATAGCACCTTACTCCCCCAGTTGTTGTGAGGATCAAGTGGATTAATATTTGTAAAGCACCTAGCACAGTGCCTGGAAAGTAGTAAATACTATATGAACTCCCACTATTGTTATCATGATTCATCTATTTTGTTCTCTTATAAGGATGGCTAGACTCATCCCACACACCGTTCTGGCTTTCTATGAGGAAGCTTTTTTAAGTTTGGGAGTTTTATGCAATTAGTGCTATATCCACAAGAGGAGAATTTGTGGAGCCTTTCATCAAGAGGGAATCTGGCATTTGAGCAGGATGTCTTTTGTGATACCGCTAAACACCATAGGTAAGCATATGCTTCTGTTTTACATTTACTTGATGTCAATATGTATAGAACAAAATCTCTTCTCTTGCATCTGTCATTAGTCTTATGTAATGTTGACATAAGCAGAGGAGACACTTTGAGAAACCTCTGGAAGTTTTGTTTGTCAGTTGCTTTTTAAAAATCAACAAAGACAAAAAATTCTCAGGATGGATTCTTCTATTCTCCATACCTCTTGGGCAATTCTATCACAGCAGTACAGTTGCAGCATGCATTAGAAAATCATCTGCAAAAACCTGTCTTATTTCTTTTTATGTTTTCATCAAGGATTCTTCTCAAGGATATTGTCACAAAGATTTAATAGAAATGGATTGATAGCTGTTGATGTCTTCTAGGCTTTATTTTTTAAGCACTTCCTGTGATCTTTTTCATTCTTTTGGGAATCTTTTTTCCTGAGTACTCCTTCCCCTTCCCCACAGCGTCTTCCTTATATGATTTTCTTAGTTCCCATGGATTCTATGACCACATAAGCACATGACTCTTATCTCTATATATTCAGCCCTCATCATCCCAAACTCCAATTCTGTATCACTAACTGCCTGTTACACATTTTTACTAGGATAGCCCATTAGCAACTCAAACTTAAAATACCAGAATGAAATGCATTCTTTTCCCTTAAGCTCCGTTTCCTCCAATTAAATTTTATTTTATTCAATTAACAAACAATTATTTTCTCTTTTTCCCACCTCTCTCCACCATTGAATTTAAAAAATAAACATCCTCAACTAATATGCAGTCAAGAAAAACGAATTGTGTATTTCATTCTATGTCCTTTCCTCATCCAAGTTTCTGTTTTTGAAGAGTCCATTTGCCATTCTTTTTGTCACCCAGTTTCAGAACCTTGAAGTTATCTTTCCTCTGTTTTCCTCTCCTATAATTAATCACCCATTAAGTCTTGTCAATGCTACCTCTGTAGTATCTGTCATATCCATACTTTTCTCTCCATGGAAATGTCTTGTTTAGGCTCTTATTACCTCTTGTTTGGCCCATTACAAGAATCTCCAAGTAGGTCTCCATATTTCTAGCCTCTTCCCTCTCCAGTTCATCTTTCACATTCTGTCAAAATTTCCTGAAGTTTGAATTTGTATATGTTATTCCCCTATTCATGAAACTTCAGTGGCTTCCTGGTATATCTAAGGTAAAAATGCAAAATCCTTGGCATTTAAAGGCCCTTGCAATCTGGATCCAGCCTAACTTTCTAGGTTTACTGCACATGACTCTCCTTTACATACTTTACATTTTAGCCAGATCAGCCAACTTGATAGTCCAAAAATGATTCTATCAACAATCTCTTTTGCATATAGCTGGGTAACACATTGGATGGAGTGCTGGACTTGAAGTAAAGGAGATCTGAATTTGAATCCTGCCTCATCCACTTTCTAGTTGTGTGATCCAGGGCTAGTCATGTAGCCTCAGTTGCTTCATCTATTAAATGGGGAGAATAATAGCACCTACTTGGTCCCAGTGCTGTGAGGATCAAATGAGATAATAAAAGTTAAATTACTACATAAATGCTGGCTATTATTTACATAGGCTCTCTCTCATGTTTCTCTCAGAATCCTTAATTTTCTACTTTAGTTTTACCTTAAGATCTATTTCTACTTAAGATCTACCTTGAAACTACTTCCTTCATGAAATCTTTTCTGAATACTTTCTCTCCCCCTTCCAAATAATGTGGAGTTTTCCTTATCTGGGTAAATCTTTTCCCTCACTAGAAGATGAGCTTCTTAAAAGTAGGGACTTTTTTTTCCCTTTTGTATCCCCAGCATCTAGCTCAGCACTTTGCACATTGTTCACTCTCTCAGTCATGTCTGATTCTTTGTGACCCAGTGGACCAATTGTCTATGGGGTTTTCTTGGCAAGGATTCTGTAATGGTTTGACATTTTCTTTGCTAATTTTATGCAGGCAGGGATGAAGTGACTTTCTCAGAGTGCATGAGACTTGAACTTTGGTCTTTCTGACTCCAGAATAAGAGCTCTGTCCATTGTGTCATCTACTTGCTCTACCTTGCACATAGTAAATACTTAATAAGTGCTTATTGAATAAAATTATTAAACCTTGAAAATTCAAATTTTGGTGTCTTTAAATTTGTGTCATCTTTATTATAGATTTCTTTATCTTTTGGATATAATTTTCCCTTATTGTTCCCTATGGTATTTTGAAATGAGCTTTTTACCAGATGCTAAAGGTTGTGAGCCATTGATAATCATGGACACCAGCAGCTGGGAATCATGGTGGTGACTGTCTGGGAGGAGAGCAGAACAGCAAGAAACTTGTTAGAACTAAGGGTAATGATAGCTGAACAACAAAACACCAATGGGAGAAGAGGGCTAGAGACAACTGCATGAAGTAGAATGCCTGAGAAAATGTCATGATCAGCACACAATGCATTCTCAAAGGGTGACCATCAACCCTTCCCTATAGAGTCACTTAGGTTTATGAGGCATAAACCACAGAGCAGATATTTAAGAGTAAAGGACCCAGCCAGAATATGCACTCTAGTGCATGGACATGCATGCAGCCAAAACATTCTCCCATCCTTTCTGGTGTTTTTCAGTACCCCTAGAGTCCTTGCTGGCGCTCTAGATTTCTCCCCACAAAAAAGGGAGAGAATTTGGGCTTCTGAAGGAATCTGCTTCTTCTTCCAAAAGAACAACTTCTTTCAGGGACATACATTATTAATGTGACTTAACTGTTCTTAATGTCTTTTGTTCAGTCATATCTGACTCTTCAAGATCCTATTTGGGGTTTTCTTGGCAAAGACGCTGAAGTGATTTACCGTTTCCTTCTCCAGCTTATTTTACAGATGAGGGAACTGAGGCAAAGAGGCTTTAAAAAAGACTTGCCTAGAGTCACAAAGCTAGTAAGTGTCGAGGCTAGATCTGAACACAGAAAGATGAAGCTTTCTGATTCCAGGGCCACCTCGTTGTCTAACTGTTCTTAATGAGCCCCTCTCCTCCTCTATTCCCCTCCCCCACTAAGAGGGTTGTCAGACATATTACTGAAATGACCAAGATTTGGGTCCTTTCTTCAGTTTAGACTCTAAACTGCGATTGCTATCCGGTTTCTTCTCTGGGAAAGACTGAGTGTTTGCTTCCTGGGACAGTTTCTAACTCAGCAATTTTTAATTAGTTAAATTCTAAGAAAGTGGTGATAAATAAGCATGATCTTTACTTTTGTTCATTTCCCACTTTTTCGGAGTTGGCAAATTGGTTGAACAGGTAAGGTTGGAGATGCTGTAATTATCCACCATATCATCTCATCTTTATTCTTCTCTGGCATCTGTCTTGGCCTTTGCTCCAACCACTTGATGATGTAATTGCTTGCATAGAACTGATTGTGAAATCATTGTTCATTTGTAATCAGTCACTTCTGGCCTGTTGAGGTATATTGAATTTCTTATGCTGTCACACAGATTTTTCTGACTAAATGTAACAGAAGTTCATATTTACTTTTGTAATACAGAATATATATAATACATATATATATTTATATTTCAAATATAAAATATAGATGATGCTGGTTTTCTGACTGTTCCATGAAGAAGATCTCCATATCTCAGTTCCCAGCATACTCTCTGGCTGTCCTCCATGCCTGGAATGCTCTCCCTCCTCTGCTCCAATTATTGACCTCCCTTCCTTCCTTTAAGTCCTGTCTAAAATTTGATCTTCTACAGGAAGCTGTCCCCAACCCCTTTTAAATCCAATGCATTCCTTTTGCCCTCAAGGAGTTTACAATCTATTGTAGGAGATAACCTGCATATATATAATTTGCAAATATATGCATACTTTTCTATATACACATTTTTGTATAAATATATATTCACATAATATGCATATACACAATATATGTACAGATATATATGTATATATGTACACACACAATGCACACACATGTTTGCAGATTATCTCCCACGTTAGATTGTAAGCTTCTTGAAGACAGTCTGACTTTTAGCTCTTTTTGTATCTTTAGTGCCTAGCACAGTACCTGGCACATTTTGACATTTAGTAAATGTTTATTGATTGATTGATGTGTGGGTGCTGAGTAGGGAGAATGAAGGCAGTCTCTGCCTTTATTTACCAATGAGCTGCTGTTGCAAGGGGAGATAGATCTTGGAGGAAAAACCCAGGTGTGCATTGGTTGCTGTTTAGTTGTTTTTCAGTAATGTCTGACTCCTTGTGGCTCCTTTAGATTTTCCTTGGCAGAGATAATGAAGTGTTTTGCCATTTCCTTCTCCAAATCATTTCAAAGATGAGGAAACTGATGCAAACAGGGTTAAGTGACTTGTCCAGAGTCACACAGCAAATAAGAATCTTGGTAAAGGATTCCAACTAGGAACTCCCCTCTCCTTTGTGCTGGTTAAGTTTGTACTTTCTAGTATGGGAGATTTTGATTCACTGTAAGTTAGAAAATTCTCTTTGCTTGCTATTTCTCCTGTTTATTCCCTTCAGCTGGTGATGGGATATCAAAATGGAATAAGCAAAAAAGATTTGTGATTTCCCAGGGAAGAAATCATTACTCTGCTATTTCATGTCCTGGACCTCATGCTAGGTGTGGGATATATCCTCCACTGGCCTGCCTCTCCCTTCCATTTATCTTTGTTATAGAGTATACTGTCCACACAACAAGAGTTTTTGGCTACTGATTTCTTTATGTGACTATAGGAAAAACAAGAGCAAAGCAGAGGAATAAGGGGGAAGGGGATAATTTGTGGGTAGTGTATATGGAGGATGCTGTTAGCTGCACCGGGGAACTGGCTGCTCTAATTCCTTTCCCTTAGGAAGACTTATCTGTCAGAGTCATGGCTTCCTTCTTCATTTCAGAGTCCTCATAAAGGACTCTGTTTTAAAGGGCAGTTACTCACCAAGCCTGGTCCAATCTGTACCACATCTGCTGGTCATAGTCTCTCTCTGCCCAGAATCAAATGCATTGTTAATAACAGCATTGGCTGTATCCACAGTCACAGTCACAATCACAGATACAGACACAACTACCTCCCTGAGTATTTCTATTGAAGCCCAGAGGAGCACAGAGCAGTGGCAGGCTAAATATCCAATTCTGGAAAAAGCCCTTATGGTACCAAGATGGAAAATGAAACTCTAAACACTCCAACTTTTGTCTTGGCTTCTCCTTTCTTCAGGATTTCCCTTTAACAGTACCAGATACTCCTAATCCATGATGTCAGTGGTTGGCAGATTTGGAGAAAGCTCCCCATTTCTCTATCCATGCAATTTTGATGCATCATTATATTTATGATCTTCTTTCTCATTCTTACCATATATTGAAATGTTTGTATTTGCTGATGATTGTTAAATTGATATCAAAAGAAAATTTTAAAGAGGCTTGAGGCTTCTAAGAGATCTATAAGCCTTTAGCTGCTTTTATTTCATGATACAGAACAATATTTTTTTGCAACATATTTTTCAACATCTACTCCTAAGCCAACTTTGTAATAAAGTTATTCTTTTGTTATTGTTCAGTTGTTTTAGTTATGTTTAACCTTTTGTCATTCCATTTAGAGTTTTCTTGGCAAAGACTTTGGAGCAGTTTGCCATTTCCTTCTTCAGCTCATTTTGCAGATAAAAAATTGAAGTGATTTGGCCAGGATCACACAGATAGTAAGTCTTTGGGGTCAGACTGGAACTCAGAAAGATGAGTTTTCCTGAATCTAAGCCAAATACTCTAACCACTGAGAAACTTAGCCACATTGAAATATTGGCCGATCAAAATAAAAAAATCTATAACCTTTCAAGATTTGTCAAGCTTTTATAGACTCTATCTTTTTATTCTTTATAGTAAATATAGGTCTATAAATGACTTCTCTCCTCATAGTAGTCTTTTTGTTTATACTCATTGTAAGTATAAATTTGAAGAGGAAGGAACTAAATGTCCCAAGAAATGATGTATCTTGTTGCCTTTGGCCTGTTGGTGAAACCAACTCCTTCATTTCCCTCTCTGAGGAGAATTTGAGAGTCACCCTTTAATTTAGCCATGTTTTCTTGATGTCTTCTGGTTTCTTTTATACCAAAAATGTCAAAAAGGATGTGGTTCAATTTCTCCAACAACATATGAGTCTGTGGATCTTTAGGTGAAGCTGACATATTGAAAACAGAGAATTATGTAATGCTTAATACCCTATCCCTCCTTTTCACTGCTCCACTATTAAAGAAGAAATGGGAGGGGACTATAAATATCACAGGACATTTGCATTATTGTCTCTTTCGCTATGACCAAAAAAAAAAATCTTCATTTTTTGGTCAGTCTTTTGATGATGAGTCTCTCAGGAATAAGCTATACTGCTCCTCAGAGAGGAGACATTTAGTCTGCTTTATATATGAAGCCCTTTTATAATTTTCAAAAACCCGGGGGCCATTTCCTACTCTACCTTAAGGCAAGACTTTTGTGGATTATCTGAAGGCTAGAGAAGATTAAATGATCTGTGGGTAAGGAATAAGACAATTTCATTTAATGTGGTGCTGGTCAGAGTCTAAAACATGAAACTTCATATCTTACCATGTGCATGTATCCAGGATTCACATATGTCAGTTGAGCTTACTTGAGGTTTAGTAACTATAAAGGACGTAATAAGATGCAGGGTGATAGAGTGGAAAAAGAGCTGGCTTTAGAGGCAGGAAAACCAGGATTAAGACTATAAATTGGGAATTTCCTCATTGGGAGTTGCCTAGAACAATAAAATCACAGGTAGATCTAGTTTTAAAAAAAAGCAGGGCTTAGTAAGAGGAAGCAAGAACCAATGGATAGAAAGTTGCCCTGGAAGGCAAGAAGACATAGATTTCATTCCTGTCTCTGACACATGCTGAATGTGGGACTCTGGTCAACTTGTTTAATTTCTCAATGTCTTGTCAATATCTTTTGGCAGGATAGTTGCCAATTTCCCATAGTAGAAAGAGTTTCTTTATCAGAACTTGTGTCAGTGAATTCACAGGTATAGATCACAGAACTTGATATCTGAACTATTCCCTTGACACTTAATTATATATTAGCTCATGATAGCTATTATGAGCCTTGACACAATTGTATTATTGTCCAGAATTGGTATATAAGTTTTTCATTTGTCTCCTCATTTGGAAACTAGAATTTATTAAGGTTCTTGGAGACTGACCATATTACTGTGCTCTCCATAGAGTCTGGTACAATTTATTTTCCTGGTGTCCAGGATCTTGGTCAATTCCTTTCGTTCTCTTTGGCTTATTACTAGTGAGCCAGAGTAATTTTTGTCCTCTTCAGAAGAAAGGACAACAACAAATTGAACCAGAGGCTAAGCAGAGTGAGGGAAAACTTTGCAGGGAGTTGTCAGTGATACTCCCATGAGACATCCAAGCTTCTCCCCTCTTTGAGACTCAACATTCTGGTTTAGCCTCTTGAGTGCCTCAAGGCATTAGACCATACTACAGATTTTCAGCTGTGACAGGTGCTGAATCTATAGTGGGTGTGTTCCTACTGTTTTCCTGGCACTCCTTTGCTTACTCTTCATTGATGTGTCTCTGTATTTGTCTACAAGTAAAGAAAGCTTAGAAAAATGTTTTATTGGAGAAGCAGTATTTGAAATGATAATATTTGTGAAATATGTTATTATTATTCCGATTGTACAGATGATGAAATCAAGGCAAAATGAAGATACATGACTTGTAAGATTTCTGTGGTGGAATTTGTTTTTTTTATTTTTTTATAAAGCTTTTTATTTACAAAAACATATGAGTGATTTTTCTACATTGACCTTTGCAAAAACTTTTTTTCCCCAAGCTTTTCCCCTCCTTCCCCCACCCCCACCCCTAGATGACAGATAATCTAATACATGCTTAAATAGGATAAATTACATGACAAATACAATACATGTATATATATCTATACAGTTATCTTACTGCACAAGAAACATCAGATCTAGAAAGAGAAGAATAAAAAACAACCTAAGAAGGAAAACAAAATGCATGGAAATATTCATAGAAAGCGTTAAAATGCTGTGTTGTGGTCCACACTCAGTTCCCACAGGCCTCTCTCTGGATGTATATGACTATCTTCATCGCTGAACAACTGGTTTGAATCACATCATTGTTGAAGAGAACCATGTCCATCAAAATTGATCATTGTATAGTCTTGTTGCTGTGTATAATGTTCTCCTGGTTCTGCTGATTTCACTCAGCATCAGTTCATGCAAGTCTCTCCAATCCTCTCTGAAATCCTCCTGTTGGTCGTTTCTTACAGAACAATAATATTCCATAACATTCATATATGTGGTAGAATTTGAATTTAGGATTTTCTGATTACAAATCCAGGTCTGGTATAGTCTCAAAGCATGTACAAGAAATTGTGATGTATACCATACAAATGTCAGACAGAGATACAAAGATTAAGAGATACAAATGGTGTTTTTAAATTTCAGAATGTAAATATACTGAATGGGAAGGAAGAAGGGAAGGCAATTGACCAAATTCAGATCAGAGAAAAGTATCAAGTTATATTCACTATACCAGTTAGTGTTGTAGGCGTTTGTTGCTGTGTTAATTTACAGCTCTCCCCATCCTTTGGAGATGAGAACAGCTATGGTGGATCTATTTCAAGTGGAATGTTACACTATGAGGAAAACAATGATTCCCTCCCCAGCCAGAGAAGGGATTCCTTGGTGCTCAGAAAGCAGTATAAGGCATCAATCTCAGAGAAGTGCTGACAGCTTAAGGAAGCCCTCTCCTTGCAGACTGTGGCAATCAGTCAATCAACAAGCCCTCATCGAATATTTACTATACACCCAGCAATAGCTTGGGGTAACTAGAAAGGCAAAAACAGGATTCCTATCCTCAAGAAGCTGACATTCTAATGGGGAGGTAGTGTGCAAATAATTTGCCAATACAAGACATATTCAGTAAAATGGAAGATAAAATTTGAGTGAAGGTATTGAATGGGAAGATGAGGGAAAAGTAATATTTGAGTTGAATCTAGAACTGAGAGCTAGATTTTGGAGATAAAGAGAGAAGGCACTCTAGTATGAGGGATAACAAGTGAAAAGACAGTGGGATTAGAAGAAAATATCAAGTATTTGCTATAATGCTTCTCCCAGGCAGCACAGAAAGCTAGAATAAAAAAGCAGGGCAGCATGCTACAAATGGAAAGAACAGTAGATTGGGACAGAGGAAAGGACTTTCCAGATAATTGAGGGAAATATTAAATTTCAGTTAAACATTAATGGGGGAAAAGATATAACATTTTCTTCCTCTAAATTCACAGACCATGCCCACTTTTCCTCCTCAGATTAAGGACTCAGTCTAGAGGAAATATCCTCTCTTGAATAGTGAGGTTGGTTGGAAGAGGATGGTTTCAGAAAAATCTGGGAAGACTTTTATGCAGAGTGAAGTGAGAAGAACCAGGAGAACATTGTAAATTATAACAGCAGTAGTGTAATTATGGTCATCTATGAAAGACTTGGCTACTTTGATCAGGGCAATGATCCAAGACAATTCCAAAGGACTCATGATAAAAAATATTACCTTCAGAAAAAACTGAATTCTGAATACAAATTGAAATATATATTTTTCACTTTGCTTATTTTTTCTTGCTTTTTTTGGCAATGTACCTAGTATGGCAATATGTTTTGTATGTATAATTGATGATTGCTTGCCTTCTCAATGGGTTGGAGGAGGGGCAAGAGGGAG
Organism: Myrmecobius fasciatus; assembly: GCA_023553655.1. Classification (NCBI taxonomy): domain Eukaryota; kingdom Metazoa; phylum Chordata; class Mammalia; order Dasyuromorphia; family Myrmecobiidae; genus Myrmecobius; species Myrmecobius fasciatus. The sequence continues at coordinate 80,289 of JAJPUD010004631.1, read as the reverse complement.
GAAAAGAATTTACTGCAAAATTTAAAGAGAACATCTAAAATCAGTAAATAATAAATGGAAAAAAGAGGGAAGAAACCCACTCTTGCCAGCAAGTCCTCCTTCTGATAATCATAAATGAGTAATTAGAATAGCAATAATAACTCATATTTATAAAAATCTTTAAGAATTGCAAAGCACTTTACATATATTCTCTCAGTTGAGAGAATGAAAGAAGCTTCACAACAACCAGAGTCTGAGAGTTTTAAGGGACTTGCCTAGGAACATATCACTAGCAGATGCCAGAGGTCAGACATAAAGTTTGAATTTTCTGATTTTTGAGGGCAGCACTGTTTCCACCATGCAATGATCTCTCCCCTAAACTAGTTATATTTGTTGGGGAGGTGCAGCAAGTGTTTAGAGATGCCAAATGAAAGATGGTAAAAAATGAACATATAAACAATTGGGTCTAGCCACAGTGTAGTGGAGAAAAACCCAAAGATTTAAAGGCAGCGGAATTGGGTACAAATCATAACTTCTCTACTTATTAGTTAGACTTTATTTCTAAAGGCCCCAAGGCCTAGAGAGTTTCCCCTATAGAATAAGGAACTTGGACTAAATCATCTTTAAAGTCTCTTCTAGCTCTAAATTATTTAACCTTTCACTGGTCTCTCATCATAGTGTGGAAGTCACCTTAGATTCTCAAAGATTATATGAAGAACATATGCCCAAACAGATCTTAAATGAAATTGGAAGGGCTTCTAGTATGAGGTCAGACCCACACTATCTATCTGTAATTAAGGATCAGCCAAAGTGAACAGAGAGATGCTCATTCCTAGAAAGCTACGTCTGGATTTCTGACCACAGAAATTTTTAAAATTGTACTGAGAAGTTATGTTAGGTCAGTGGAGCTAGTTCCCATCTTTATTATTATTATTTTTTATTTATTCCTTTCATATTCTTGACCTTTTGTTCTTCCAAATGAATTTTGTTATTCTTTTTTTTCTATTCCTATTTTTTGGGAGTTTTATTGGTATGACACTGAATAAGTAAATCAGGATAGAATTGTAATTTTGATTATGTTGGCTTGGCCTCCTCATAAGCAATTAATCTTTTTCCAGTTACTTAAGTCTGATTTTATTTGTGTGAAAAATGTTTTGTAATTGTGTTCATATAGTTCCTGGGTTTTTCTTGGCAGGAAAATTTTGGAAAATATTTTATATTGCTTACATATTTTAAATGACATTTAACATTTAATCTCTTATTACTAGATTTTGTTTGTGATATATAGAAATACTAATCATTTATGTGGGTTAATTTACATCCTGCTGAAGTTGATTTTTATTGAATCTTTAGGATTTTCCAAATATACCATCATATCATCTACAAAGATTGATTTCTTCATTGACTAAACAAAATCCTTTAATTTCTTTTTCTTGTCTTATTGCTTGCTATACCTAGCATTTCTAATACAATATTGAATAATAGTGGTGATAATGAACATCATTGCTTCACCACTGATTTTGTAGGGAAAACTTCAAATTTTTCTCCATTGCATATAATGCTTGTTTATGGTTTTAGGTAGATACTGTTTGTCATTTTAAGAAAAATTCTATGATTCCTTTGCTTTATATTGTTTTTCATAGAAACAGGGATTATATTTTTATCACAGACTTTTCTGCATTTATTGATATAATTGTATGATTTTTGTTGTTTTTGTTATTGATATGATCAATTAATATGGTTCCTAATATCAAACTAACTCTGCATTTCTGGTATAAATCCCACATGATCATAATGTATGATTTTTGTGGTATATTACTGTAATGTCCTTGCTAGAATTTTATTTTAAATTTTTGCATCAATATTCATTAAGGAAATTGGTCTTTCTCTGTTTTTGTCCTTCCTGTTTTGGGTATCAAAAATTTGGTTCATAAAAAGAATTTGGTAGGACTCTACCTATTTTTTTCAAATAGTTTCTATAGTACTGGGATTGATTGTTCCTTAAATGTTTAGTAGAATTCACTTGTAAATCTATGTGGTCCTGGAGATTTTTTCTTAGGAGGCTAATTTATGGCTCATTTAATTTCTTTTCCCCCTTTTATTAATCTGGACAGCTTTAATTTTGCAAATCTTCATCTGTTTCACTTCACAATGTCAGATTTATTGATATATAATTGGGAAAAATAGTTTCTAATATTTTTCTTTTCTCTGATAGTGGATTCACCCTTTTCATTTTTCATAACAGGTGATATGGTTTTCTCCTTTCTTTTTTAAAAAATAAAATTAACCAATGACATCTATTTTATTAAAAAAATAAAACCGAATTCTTAGTTTCTCTCTTTTATTGATGTTTAAAAATAGTTTCCCCTAAGTGCTGCTTTGATTGAATTCCACAAATTTTGGAATATTTGTTCATTGTTGTCATTATATTTAATGAAATTATTGATTGTTTTTGTGATTTGTTCTTTGACCCACTCTTTTTTCTTTCTTTTTTATTAAAGTCTTTTATTTTCAAAATATATACATAGATAATTTTAAACATTCACCCTTGCAAAACCTTATGTTCCAATTTTTTTTCTCCCTCACTATATCCCCTACCCCTTCCCTAGATGGCAAATAATCCAATATATATTAAACATGTGCAATTCTTCTATACATATTTCCACATTTACCATACTGCACAAGAAAAATCAGATCAAAAAGGGAAAAAATGAGAAAGAAAAGAAAATACAAGGATACAACAAAAAAGTGAAAATACTATGTTGTGATCCACATTTAGTCCCCACAGTCCTATCTCTGATTGCAGATGATTCTTTCCATCACAAGTCTATTGGAATTGGCCTGAATCATCTCATTGTTGAAAAAAACCACATCCATCAGAATTGATCATCACATAATCTTGCTCTTGCCATGTACAAATGTTTTTTTTGGTTCTATTCACTTACAATTCATGTAAATTTCTCCAGGTTTATATGAAAACATCCTGTTGATTGTTTCTAATAGAACAATAATATTCCATAACATTCATATACCATAACTTATTCAATCATTTTCCAGCCAATGGTCATCCACTCAGTTTACAATTCCTTGCCACTACAAAAAGGGCTGCTACAAACATTTTTGCACATGTGAGTTCTTTTCCTTTTTTTATGATCGCTTTGGGATATAAGACCAGTAGAAACACTGCAGGATCAAAGAGTATGTATACTTTGATAGCCCTTTGAGCATAGTTCCATATTGTTCTCCAGAAAGATTGGATCAGTTCACAACTCCACCAACAATGTATTGGTGTCCCAATTTTCCTATACCCATCATTACCTTTTTCTGACATCTTAGCCAATCTGAGAGGTGTGTAGTGATACCTCCGAGTTGTCTTAATTTGCATTTCTATGATCAATAGTGATTTAGAGCATTTTTTCTTATAACTAGAAATGGTTTTAATTTCTTCATCTGAAAATTGTTCATATCCTTTGACCATTTATCAATTGGAGAATGGCTTGTATTCTTATAAATTTGAGTCAATCATTTATACATTTTAGAAATGAGGACTTTATCAGAACCCTTGGATGTAAAAATTTTTCCCCAGTTTACTGCTTCCCTTCTAATCTTGTCTGCATTGGTTTTATTTGTACAAAACACTCTTAATATAATCAAAATCATCCATTTTGCATTCCACAGATTTGAACCCACTCATTCTTTAGGATTAGGTTATTTAATTTTCATTTAGCTTTTCATTATGCTTTCATTACCTTTTACTAAATGTAATTTTTATTGTATCATGGTCTGAGAGAACATTTGATTTTAATGCTTTTCTGCATTTGGTTATGAGGTTTTTATGCCTTAATACAATTTTTTTTGGTGAATGTGCTATGTATAGTGGAGAAAAAGGGTGCCCCTTTCTATTTTCATTCATTTTTCTCCAGAGATCTATCACATCTAACTTTTCTAAGATTCTATTAATTTACATAACTTCTTTCTTATTTTATGTCTAGCTTTATCTCACTTTGAGAGGATCAAGTTGATGTTCCTTACTAATGCAGATTCATTGTCTATTTTTTCCTTTAATTCTTTTAACTTTTACTTTAAGAATTTGGATTCTATGCTTTATTGGTGCATGTATATTTAGTATCAATGTTATTTCATTGTCCATGGTTCCTTTTTTTAGCAAATGTAGATGCCCTTTATATCCCAAAGAAATCATAAAGGAAGGAAAAGGCCCCACATGTGCAAGAATGTTTGTGGCAGCCCTTTTTGTAGTGGCTAGAAACTGGAAATTGAATAGATGCCCTTCAATTGGAGAATGGCTGAATAAATTATGGTATATGAATGTTATGGAATATTATTGTTCTGTAAGAAATGACCAGCAAGATGATTTCAGAGAGGCCTGGAGAGACTTACATGAACTGATGCTGAGTGAAATGAGCAGAACCAGGAGATCATTATACACCGCAACAACAGTACTATATGACGATCAATTCTGATGGACATGGCTCTCTTCAACAATGAAATGTTTCAAACCACCTCCAATTGTTCACTGAAGAAAGCCATATACACCCAGAGAGAGGGATGCGAAATGTGGACCACAACATAACATTCTCATACTCCTTGATTGATGTTTGCTTACATTGTGTTTCCTTTATCTGATATATCGTTGTGTAGATAAGATTTTTCTTGCACACCAATGATAAGTTTGGAAATATGTATACATATATTCGATTTGCCAATATTTTAACATAATTAACATGTAGTGGATATCCTGCCATCTAGGGGAGGGGTGGGGAGTTGGGGGGAAAAATTTGTAACGGAAAGCTATGTAGGGGTTATTGTTGAAGAATTACCCACACATATGTTATGCAAATAAAATAAAAATTAAAAAAAAAATTCTACTCACATAAAACCTACAGGAAGCCCTTCTTTAGCCTCCAGATGATGATATCCTACCCCCTCAAAAAAGTTCCATATATTATTTCTGTATATTATCTGTGTATACCTTAATATGATCATGCTATTCTCCCCCAATATAGTGTAAGCTTCTTAAAAAAAATGTAGATGCCCTGCTTATTCCTTTTAATTAGGTCTATTTTTACTTTTGCTTTGTCTGAGGTCAAGATTGTTACCCTTGCCTTTTTTTTTAACTTTAGCTGAAGCATAAAAGATTATCTTCCAGTCCCTTAACTTTATATGTGACATTTTGTTTCAATTGTGTTTCTTGTAAATAACATACTGTGGATTTCTGATTTTTATTTCATTCTGTTATCCACTTCTCTTTTATGGATGAGTTCATTCCATTCACATTCACAATTATGATTATTAATTGTGCATTTCCTTCTATCCTATTTTCTTCTGTTTATCCTCATCTCTCAGGTTTTATCCTCTTTTACCTTTAAATACTTAAATTTCCTTTAACCCTGGCTTCTTTAATCTGTCCTTTCTTTAATCCCTTTTCTCCTTCCCCTTTTACTTCTCTGTTGGGTAAAATACATCTATGACCAATTGAGTAGGTGTCTAGGCATCCTGATTGATATCTTGCCAGATGGCTCCAATGGAGAGAGTGAGACTGGTGACTGCACAGCCCTGCTTCACTTAAATCCAATTCACTTGCAAGTCAAGACATCACCTTCCTGATGTCATTGATCTTTTGAAAAAGTGAAAGGCAAACAATAAACAACTAGAGAGATAGATCTACATATATTTTTTCCTCTTTGAACAAATTTAGTTGTGAGTGAGGGTTAAGAATTGTCTATTCTCCCCCATTTTTTCCTCCACTATAAAGGTTCTTTTTTGCATGTCTTTTTTTATATGAAATATTTCCCCCCATTTTTCCTTTCCCTTCCCCCTTTCTCCAAGGACATTTTTCTTTTTTACTTATCCATTTTCTTTTATATCATCTAAATATAATCTACTCACTCCCTCTCTTTCTGCTCTCTTTCTATGTAGAATCCTTCTAACTGCCTTGTAGTAATGATAAAATTCTTAGAAGTTACTTATATCATCTTCCATTGTGAAAATTAAGGAGTTTAAACTTATTTAGTTACTTATAATTTCTCTTTCTTGTTTATCTTTTTATGCTTCTTTTTGAGTTTTGTATTTGAATGTAAAATTTTCTATAAAACTCATGTATGTCTTTTCATTAAGAATTCTTGAAAGTCCTATTTAATTAAATATCCATTTTTCCCCTTGAAGAATTATACTCACTTTTACTGGGTAGGTTATTCTTAGTTGTAATCATAGCTCTTTGTCTTCAGGAATATCATATGCCAAGTTTTCAGTAGTTTTAACATGATATCTGCTAAATCTAAATTTGGTATAATTCTGATTGTGGCTGTATTTGAATGGTTTCTTTTTAGCTGCTTGAAGTATTGTTCTCCTTGACCTCAGAGTTCTAGAATTTGGCTACAATATTCCTCAGAATTTTCATTTTGGAATTTCTTTTAGGTAGTAATCAGTTGATTATTTCAATTTCTATTTTGCCCTCTGTTTCCAGGATAGCAGAACCTTCATAATTTCTTGAAATTATGATATCTAGCCTCTTTTTTTTATCATGGCTTTTAGGTAATCCAATAATTCTTATTTTATCTTTCCTTGATTTCTTTTCTAGATAAGTTGTTTTTCTAATGAGAAATTTCACATTTTCCTCTATTTTTTCATTCTTTGGACTTTTTTTTTGCTAATGCCTTGATGTCCAATGGAGTCATTTGCTTTCTAATTTTTAAGGAATTATTTTCTTTAGTGATGTTTCTCCATTTGGCCAATTTTGCTTTTTAAAGTGTGATTTTTTTCCAATACTTTTTTGTGCCTCTTTTACCAAGCTCTTAATTGTCTTTTCATATTTTTCTTTCTTTTCTTTCATTTACTTCTACCATCCTTATTTGATTTTGAAAATAATTTTTTACTTCTTCCAAGAATTCATGTTGTACAATGTGTCCAATTAACATTTTTTCTTTGAGGTTTTACTTGTGTGTGTGTATTTCATTGTCTTCTTCTGAGTTTGGATCTTGATTTTTCCCTATCACCTTAGGAAATTTCTAATCTCAGTTTCTTTTTGTTTATGCTATTTGCTCATTTTTCTACCCAATTTCTTGATTTTGAACTTCATGTTAAGATTCAAGTAGCAAGTTTATTGAAGAGGAAACATTCTGACTTTGGACATCATGTTAAGATAAGTTGTGTTTCTTCCGATTGTTCAGTGAAGAAAGCCATATACACCCAGAGAGAGGGATGTGAAATGTGGACCACAACATAACATTTTCATGCTCTCTATTGATGTTTGCTTGCATTGTGTTTCCTTTACCTGATATTTCTTTCTTGTAGATATGATTTTTCTTGCAAAACAATGATAAGGGTGGAAATATGTATACATATATTCGATTTATCAAGTATTTTATCATAATTAACATGTAGTGGATATCCTGCCATCTAGGGGAGGGGTGGGGAGTAGGGGGGAAAATTTGTAACAGAAAGCTTTGTAAGGGTTAATGTTGAAGAATTACCCATTCATATGTTTTGCAAATAAAAAATAAAAAAGATAAGGTGTGTTCATGGTGTGTGTGTGTGGGGAGGGGCAGTATCTTAAGCTTTAGGCTTTTTCATATTGCTTTTCAGAGCTGGTTTTGAGGATTTAGAAGTTTTTGGTGCTTTGGGAGGGGGGGTGACCTAAAGAGAAGTAAGTTCATTGCTCATATGGAAATGACTGTACATGTATGATCCATATCATATTGCTAGCCTTTTCAAGTGTAGGGGTGGTGGCAAGGAGGGAGGAAGAGAATTAAGAACTCAAATTAAAAAAATAAATGTTAAAATTTTTTGTTTATATGTTATTCAGAAAAAAATAAAGCAAAACCAAAATATTAAAAAACCAAAATAATAGAAAAACATTGAATAATAGAACTTGAATCTCCTTGGAAATTATCCTATGCTTTCATTTCACAGATGATTAAATTGGGACCTAGAGAAGTGAAATTACTTGCTCAAGGTTGGCCACTAATCTGAAGCAGAGCTGATATGGAAACTCAGGTTTCCTAACTTCCAATCCAAAGCAAAGCTGGAAGATGGGAATTGAACAGACTGATATTTTCCCCACTTTTTTTCCATTCAGTATTGATTCCAAATTACATTCTGGTCCTATTTCTCCAGATGCTAAATGGAGAAAGTGAAAACTGAGTGGGGTTTCATATACCAAAGTCAATGCTTGAAGTGGCCCTCTGGGGGAAAAAAAGGGAAAACAGATTGGTGTCTTTGCACTACCATTTCCAAGTAGCAAGTTTATTGAAGAGGAAACATTCTGCCTTTGGACGTCATCCATTAGCTCAACTAGTGGGAATGTGAGACATTGGAAGAATGATTCCAATCCCTTACTGTTACCTTATGTGACCCTGGATTGTTCAGATTTGGATTGTATCTTTTGTTGTGTGGGTGATCAGGATAATCAACCATTATGGATTTAAGCAGTCATTGTAAGAAGCTCATCAATGTTTCCAAAGGACAGAATCGGACAAGCTGAGTTTAAATTCAAATGAATCATAGATTAGACAAAGAGTGAATCTGATTGTAAGCATCATTGTATTTTGCAATTGACCCCTAAGAGTATGGTTGTAGGGTCTTATTTCTTGAGAACTTTTAAATTGCAATTGTTCCTTAGAAACTGGGGGCTGGACAAAATGAATCTTCAAGATCCCTTTTATAGATAGAAATAAATTATTCTAAGGGAGTTTTTTTACTCTGCAAGGCAACAAACAAAAAGGAGCATAAAAGTGGTTAGGGTCTCACTTCTGATACACAACTGACTATACAGCACAGCTATTTATATAGTCCCTTAGTACTGAAATTAGAGTGATGATTCTAACTTCTGGTAGGGAAAGCTCCACACCAGACTCTTCTTGGGCCAATGAAATCACAGGTCTTATCCTTATCCCAATGTCACAAACGAAAGGATTGTGATTTCAATCAATCTATCAACAAACATTTCTTAAACTCCCATCATGTGCCAAGTACTGTGTCTGGTGCTGAAGTTACAATGTCAAAAGTTAAAGTCTCCCTCCTCTCAAAGAGTTCATATTCTATCAGGGAAAACTTCCCTGAAGTAAACACCTACATAGGAATAGGATTTGGCACATAATAAATTGGCCTTCAAAAGATCTCTGTGGATTGCTAAGGAGCATTAAAAGCTAAGAGTCCCAGGGATATGCTATTTGGAAAGGTTGTGGGGACTTCTTTGGAGACTTAAAAATGTGGAATGCTTAACAAATTTTCAGAAGAGCCACATTAAATTTTTTGCACATTGTTTCAATTTTAGTAATCTGTGCTGCCAAATCAGGAATAGGTAACAGCTATCTTTCTGGGGCAGCTTGAAGGTATAAGTGCGCAGAAAAATGTTTCTTTCCTGAGTATGGAGGGCTAGTCAGACTGTGTTGGAAAGTCAGCAGTGGATTTCAGAGTGAGGAGTATGAGAATAGGAAAGGAATCATTTATCCTTTTGTGTTCCTAGGGATCCAGTGATCCCCAAAGAAGACGTGGCTCTGGGTGGGGAATAGAAAGGTCAAAACTCTAGCCAGATAGTCCACAGTGAATGCAGTTGTGCTTTGTCTCCTCTGTTCTCTCTTTCCCCTCTGGAATCCACATCTGTGCTCTGAAAATCAGGATGAAGAAGGCCAGTCCCCATAGAGATAAGTGAGATATAAGAGAGATATTCTGGATCTGCAGAGTTGGATATATATAACATGTGAATTATGCTACCAAAAGAATTTTTTTAGAAAAGAAAATATGTTTAGAAAAGACCACAGAGGTCATTGAGTTAAACTACTTTATTTTTCAGATGAGGAAAATGGAAGCCCAGAGCTCCCTTGCGTCCTGTATCAAGTAAGTTGCTAAATTTTATCAATGCTTCTTTTACAACCTCTGTTCCACATTTTCTCCAATCAGCTATCACCCTAGGTTTCTTCATCCTCCTGGGGTTGAATGTGCAGCAGTCACTCACCAGAAGATCCCAATGCTGATTAGTAATGGATGCTTGAACCTGCTGAATTTCTCCAGCCTGGGACTGCTTGACCCTTCTTAGGCACCTGGTGATCCTCAGCTCCTGGAGATCCAGCTCCCAACGGAGCAGCCATTTACAGACATGAACTATCATCACCCATTGACCTTCCTCTGGGCTCTGCCATCTGTAATCTGTCCTCCATATAGTTCTCAAATTGATAAACTTAAAGCATAGCTTTCATCAGGTCATGATGCTTTAGAACTAGCCATCTTGGAGACTATAATTCTGGATGGGGAAAAATACATCTTTACTTTTACTAACCTCCAACTGAAATTTGAAGCAGCTAAGTGGTATAGTGGCTGAAGTGCTGGACCTGAAATCAGAAAGACTCATCTTCCTGAGTTCAAATATTGCCTCAGACATTTACTAGCTGTGTGACTTATGTCACTTAATCCTGTTTGCCTAGAAGGAAATGGCAAACCACCTAAGAATCCTTGCCAAGAAAACCCTAAATGGGATCATGAAGAATCAGACATGACTGAGCAACAAAACTGAAATTTAACAGTTTCTTCAATTTTGAATGAGGGAACAAACATTTTTTTTTCTGAAAAGGAGTCTGTGGACCTCACCAGATTGACAAAAGCTTCTGTGAGTCACAAAAAGTTTAAGAATCTCTGCTGTAAAGATTTTCTATTGCCTCTAAGACAAAGTATAAATTTCTTTGTTGGACATTTAAAAACATTCACAATCTGACTCCCTTCAAGAAACTCCATGTTACTCCCCCTCATGCACTCTTTTGTTGTTGCTGTTCAGTCATTTCCAATTCCTTGTGACTCCATTTGGGGTTTTCTTGGCAAAGACACTGGAGTGGTTTGCTATTTCCTTTTTCCAGATGGGGAAACTGAGGCAAACACTGTTTGCCAGGGGTTACACAGTGATTAAGTATCTGCTTTATAAGGACGAAACTCCTAAGGTTGTTTCTTCTTAGGTCACAGATAGGAGATTTCTTCATTTGGGGACCAAATACAAAGTCTTTGTCATCTTCATTTGGCTGCTGTGTTACAGGCTAGGTTTTTAAAAAATACAGGACAGTTTCTTGTTTTGATCTAAGTTTTCCTTTGTTGTCCTATGGGTTTCTCAAGCTTGAGTATGAATGTGTTTCTTTTCTTCATTCATTAAATGGCCCATAAAGCACAGTGAGTATTATCCTACAGGTGCGGAAGGAAAATGAAAAGTCTGGGTTTCTCTTTTTGCAGATTGAGGCAAAAGGCCTTGAGGAATGCACAGGTGACTATGGCAGCAGCCATTTAAAGAGAAGAATAGACATATGGTTCTCTTTGGCACAGTATACAAAAGTAATTAAAAATGTTTTAACATGCAGAACACCCCCAAACTGTAAAATATATTCTGGTGGAAGTAACATTTGCTGCCTGTAAGAGTGACATAATCTCATTAATCTACAGCAGGGACTAATTGTATGGAATCCAACCAGTTGGCTGGACATATGTTGTAAGCTGGATTGCCCATTTGCTAGATCAGATCATAGTGAAGATGTCACATTTTACTTTGGGCACCAAATCCAAAAGTAGAAGTGCTTAATATTTTTCAAGCTCTCTTTTGAAAACTATAGGTTCTTCCAAGCCAAAATTCAACTTTTCAAACTCTGAGAAAGAAATTTGTAAAGAAAGCCCATAATGTGGCTCTTTCCAACAATGAGATGATTGATGCCAGTTCCAGTGATCTTGTGATGAAGCGAGCCATCTACACCCAGAGAGAGGACTGTGGGAACTGAGTGTGGATCACAACATAACATTCTCACTCTATTTGATGTTGTGCACGTGCATTTTGTTTTCTTACTCATTTTCTTTCCTTTTTGATCTGATTTTTCTTGTGCAGAAAGAGAATTGTATAAATATGTATACACATAGTGGATTTAACATATATTTAACATGTATAACATGTATTGTTTGCCATTTACGAGAGGAGGTTGGGGGGAAGAAGGGGAAAATCTGAAACACAAGGCAAGGGTTAATGTTGAAAAGTTATCTGTGCATATGTTTTGAAAAGAAAAAGGTTTAAAAAAGAAAAAGAGGGGCGGAGCCAAGATGGCGAACTGCGGACAGCTTTCTCTGTGAACTCCCTCCGACATTCCCCCAACCCAGACAA
>JAJPUD010004631.1:0-53230 GCA_023553655.1 Myrmecobius fasciatus | reverse complement strand
GGGGATAGGTTACTTTTACAATAAGTTTTGGATAGTCTGTTCTTTACAATTTTGCTGTTGTTCTTGAAGAAAACATTTCAAAGACAAACATTTGCAGATCACCTTATTTTGAGAGCCACAGAAAAAATTAGTTTTGAAGATTTATATTTGATTCTTTTCCCATAGAGGTATTTTAGAAGATGTTTTCTTGAAACAAGCACGTCATTAATTGATAAGAATTTTTTTTCCTTTTCAACTTGAAAGATTTCTAAACAGATTTTATTCTGTGATTATGGTTATGGAGCCCTTTGGAAAATGACCTGAATATCAATGTTTATATCAATACCTGGATATTTTAGAAATCTAAAAATTTAGTGGAAAGAAAATTGTAATTTTTTTTCTCAATCACACCAAAATAATGCTGATTTTGTTGCTTGATGTAAAACATACATGATATTCTTTGGAAAGTTCAGTGACTCTTCATAATTGTGTTTATGTTAAAACATAGAACATACCCTTGGCTATCTGTCATGATGCTTTAGGTGGAAGAATCAGTGAAGCTGGAGTGTTTGTATAAATGGAGTAGAGTAATGTCAGTTCACACTTGGTTGATGGACCAGATCCCAGAAAATATTGATCTGTGTTAAGCTAGAGGGAGATCATCTGTGGAGCACAACTAAACAAGGATCTTCGCCCTGTTCTGATTAACATTTTGTCAGTGATTACATAGGTAATCTGAAGATGAGACAAAGCTGAAAAGGATAGCTAATTTATGAAATGGGAGAAATGGGTTCAAGAAGATCCTGACTGAGATGATGCTAAAGGTAAAGAGGTTAAATTTATTATTAAGGTAAATGTAAATTCCTGTAAATGAGGTTAACAACAACAATAATAATAACAACAAAACAACCTCAAAATAATTGTGTAAGTACAAGGGGTGTAGATTAGAATTAGATTGCCAGATTTGATTAGAATGTCAGATTTGGAGTTCAAATGTGATTTTAGACATTTACTAGTTGTGTGACTCTGGGCAACTCACATAACACTATTTTCCTCAGTTCCCTCATCTATAAAATGAACTGGAGAGTGAAATGGAAAAGCACTCTAGTCTCTTTGCCAAGAAAACCCCAAATGGGATCCTGAAGAGTCTGATGTGGCCGAAATGACTGGACAACAATTATAGGGTAGGGAAGATATGACTAGAAAATAGTTCAGGTGAAAAAGTCCCAGGCTTTTTTTTAGTAGGTTGGAAGTTCAATACTTCAGCAGTATATGGAGGAAAAAAACACCAAACCCAAACCCAAATCACAACATGGGCTACATTAATGCAGTATGATCTAGGAAAAGGGAAATGATAGTTCTGTTGTTGTACCTGGTCAGATTACTTCTGGAATAGCATGTCCAGTTCTGAATTTATCTTTTAGAAGCAACGTTGACAAACTTGTACATGGTCATGATTACATGGGGAAGCAGGATGCTTAAGGGATTGGAGAGGAAGGTTGTAAGGATTGGGAAACAGCCCAGAAAAGAGAAGATTTAGTTGGAGACCAACAGGATAACAATCTTCAAATATTTGAAAGATTATTAACTTGAAATATGTTTAGATTTATTCTGCTTAGCACAGGAGAGTAAAATAGGAGCAAAAGATGGAAATTAGGGAAGCAGATTTCAATGAACACATGAATAATTTCCTAACTGTTCGAAATGGAATGAAATATTTTAGGGAATAGGGAGCTCTCCTTCATTGAAGATCTTCAAGTAGAAGAAGCTGGCTGACTCCTCACTGGTGATGTTCTGATTTGAGTGTTGGATCTCTATGACCTTTAAATTTCCTTCCAATTCTAAGATGGTTCTGGGCACTAATAACTGGAGCCACATTCATCATCTTGAGGGTGGGTTTTTTCTTTTTTTGCTCCTTTTCCTTACCTGTAGATACTCCAAGAAAATCGAATGTGCTTAGGGACCAGTTAATGGTTTTTCTTTCCCAAAAATGGGTAATAGGGATCTCCAGTTTCTGTATAATCATTCAAGGCATCAAATGTATATAATGTAAAGAACAGTCTATAGAAAATGCTTAGGATACAATGGACTAAGAAGAGTTCCCAAACTGATAGAAAAAGTACACAGAATACTCAAATAGTCCACCAACTCCACTTGCAAAGATGCTAAACTCAGGACTGCTATCCAAATAACCTTTTGATAATCTCCTTTTTCTCTCTATAAGTTTGATCACTGAACTCTAGAATTTAGGGTTATCCATGAAATAACTACAAAGCTGGTGATATTCAGAAAATAGCATTGTTTTGGTGTTAGATTCTAGGATCATTCTACAGATGAAATTTAAAAACCCTTCTTTTTCTTGCAGAAAATTATGAACATTGCCTGTAAACTACTGTATCAAGCCATGTGGAATAGTGCACTCCCTTTCATTGATCATCTTCATTCCCTTGCTGGGGAGTTTGTAGATATTCTAATTTGAGTAGGAGTAGGATGTTCATGAACTTTAGGGTTCTTTTCAAATCTAATTTTTGTGATTCTCTGAATATTCCAGGAAACTGAGGAAATCAGACACTTAAATGACTGGTTTGCTTTATTGTTGTTCAGCTGTGTGTTTTTTCAATCCTGTCTGACTCTTCATGATCCTATTTGAAAATTTCTTGGCAGAGATACTGGAGTGATTTGCCATTTCCTTCTCTAGCTTATTTTTCACATGAGGAAATTGAGGTTAACAGAGTTAAGTGACCTGTCTAGAGTCACCCAGCTGGTGTCTTGAGACCATATTTGAACTCAGAAAAATGAATCTTTCTGACTCCAGGCTTGGTACTCTATCCACTGTATACCTAGCTTCTTGTTCTACTGTCCATATAATCTGCCTTTTCAGAATTTAATAAAAAATAAGAATGTGATGGAGAGCTGGTATATCAGCTTATTTAATACAGACCATATAGATAAATGCACAAAGTCATCCTTAGTCGTCTCAGCCACTTAACCATCAGAAATTCTTTCATTCCTTATCAGCAAAAGCTGAGTGAACATACCTATATTCTCTCCAGCCTACAAAAGAAGGCCAGCAGCTTGTGTTCCCATTGAAGCAATTGGGGAACTTGATCAGAAACTTCCTTGAGCAACCCTTCCTCTCCCTTACACGGGAAATGATATTGGCCATTGAGATAAATCCTTCCATTCAAAAAGGTAAGTTCTTTAGTTTCCTGGGATTTTCAGACTCACAGAAGGGAAAAATCTAGTTTTTTGCTGCTCTCCTTCTTCCCCAATCAGGGTGTCTGAAAACACTAGTGCTGTGTAAACAAAGTTTTCAGGTATGCACAGAACATCCCCCCTGTGTCAGGGCAGGTACTTGAGGTTTTGCTTGGCTCTGAGGCTGGCTTTCTACCCATTGCACACCGTTATCACCTCTCTAGGTTATATATTGAATCCTTTATTCTTAGGTTTCTCAGATAATTCCGTACATAAGCAGCACTGATAAGAAAATGGTGGTCCCTTTGCCATGCAATAGTGCTGGCACTGTATCATGAAACTATCACTCACAGTCATGCACGTCCCAAATCCTGTGCTCTCCTGGGCACTATCTTTCCAAAACACACTAGGAAAGAGCTCAGAAAAACCGCGATTCAGATATGCTGCATGAGACAAAAAGCTGATTAACACCTCCTCATCACTGCTCCTCTCCTGCTGGTATAATGACTTCGTAGGGAGGGGGTGCAATTCACCATCTTTCTCCCGTACATCTTCTCTCTCAGAGCAGAGCTCAGTGGAGGCTTGCCAGCTCTCCACCTCCCTGGCATTTGTCTGGATCATCCCTCAAGTCACTCTCTCCCATTCACATTCACTTAACCCTTTCACTTCAAATCTACTTCCAACCCATCCTTTCTAAACTTCCTCAATACACCCTCTCTACTCTTTGTTTCCCCAAAACAGTTTTACTTTCTATTCCACAATCAAACACCTGTCCTGAGGGGAATTCCTAACCAAAAATTGTTAGGATAACACCTTTAAATGTTGTTTGGGATCTCATTTGGGATTTTCTTGGGAAGGATACTGGAATAGCTTGCTTTTTTCCTTCTCCAGTTTATTTTTACAGATGAGGAAACTGAGGCAAAGAGGGTTAAATGATTTGCACAGGATCACAAAACTAGTAAGTGTCTGAAGCCCAATCTGAACTCAGAAGATGAGTCTTTCTGACTTCAGACCTTACACTGTATCTATACACTGTATCACCTAATTGCCCAGGGATCAAAGGAAATAAATGGGAACTTCCAGCTTTTTTACTCTAAACTCTTCATTTTATATACAGTTGAAGAAACTGAAACCTGAGGAAGTTAAATGACTCACCTAAATCCATACTGGTATTAAGTGGAACAATCAGAATTTGAATCCAGGTCCTCTGACTCAGTCCTGAACAGTTACATACAGCTCTATAGTCCAGGCAATCAATGTTCCTTCTTTCTTGAATAACCTTGTAAAATACTCTTTCTCAGACATCATTCCCCTTTTTTGGAGGGAGGTTCATCTTCCTCAAATTTTTTTGGGGAGAGAAGCAGGGTCAGTTTGTCCCCACTGACTTCAGATAGGGAATTGCCTGAAAGTTAGGCTGCCTGAGATAATTAATGTGCCAATAATACCTTCAATTCTTTCAGTTCCATACTTTTTCTGAGACTTTTTCTATTGAAATTCCTTCTTGTTCTTCTCACAAGCTAAATACTACTGAGGACCAGCCCCATCCATCTCTTAGTTTCTTCAAGAGTATCTTCAGTTTCAGATCAGTCTTCCTTAGCAACCCCAGATACCAAAAGACTTGATCAGTTTTCCACCTCTGAATGGTATTTGGGGTACCAGCGACTCTGCTCCTTCAGTGACTTTGGATTCCTGTTATTAGTGAGTTATCAGAAAGGGCTTCTCCAAACTTGTCCTGAGCAAGGACCAGGCTTCTTAGCATAATGGAAAGTACTGGTCACATCAATGGTTCAAGTGGCACTGGTCCCACCACCATGGCAAAACCCTCTCCCCTTAAACACCAGCCTTAGAGCTACTTCCTGCTGCCCTTAAATAAAAAAAATAATCACCAACATTTAAATAACACTTAAAGATTTATAAATCTTTTTCTTATGCTATCTTATTTAATCCTTGCAACAACCCAAGTGGACCCAGAAGAGGAGGATGCTATTATTAATTCCCAATTATTATTATTCCCATTTTTTTGCTAAGAAAACTGAAGAAAAGAGAAATGATTTGCTCAGCATCACACAGTTAAGGGTCAGGTTTCAGGTTTTCTGGATTCTGAGGCAAATGCTCTGCTCATTGTGTGCTCTGAAGCTCAGGTGTGCAGCTGTTTCTCCTTTCTCAAATGGCCTCATGACATCTTGGATGTCTGGCATTCTGCCTCCTAGAAGACATTTGAGAACAAATTCAAAAGACATGCTGTACTGATCTGTGCACTATTACTATTCTTTTTGAATCTCCAAAAAACAAACAAAACAGCAACAAAATACCAACTTCCAACTACCCAAATGAACAATAATAAAAACTTAGTTAAACTTCAAGAGATGTTATTAATGGTACAGAGAGGGAAGAAATTAGCAAAATGTGGGAAAATACAATTCTGTTTAACCATTAAGCTATCCTGGATAAGAATCTTTTGGGATGAGGAATTGAAATTTCTGTTTAATTTCAGAACTGCAGATATTTAGCCTGGAAGGAAGAAGACTTTGAAGGTGCTTAGTGAATGGGGACAGACATGCTGCAGGTCAGAGTATTTGAAGCATTGTCAAGTAGAAAAGAAATTAGGCTTATTATCTCCAATTTGTCTTGTCTATATCTTGTTTGTCCTTAAGTTCTTAACACATTTTCTCCTCCATCAGACTGTAAGTTCAAGAACAGGGACCATGTTTTTTCTTTGTTTCTGCAGAACTTATCACAATGCATTGGCACACAATAGGTGCTTCATAAATGCTTGTTTACTGAATGATTGACTGATGTCAGAGATAAAATTAAGTGTAATATGGGGAAATTAGAGAGAGAAAGAGTCAAGCTTAATGAAACTGAAATAGATCCCTGAAAGTCAAATGAGGCATCTTGGAAGATTTAGTCTCTTCTTTACTGGATGTATTCAGATAAAGACATTTTTAATGGGTTTTAGAAAGGGAATTTTTGGTTAAGTCCATAAATTGGCCAGAATGGCCTCTGAAATCCCTTCTAACTTGTAGAATTATGTAAAATCTTGATCTTTACTTTTTCTTCAGCAAGGTGTTTACATATTAAGCTCCAAAGGATAAGAGAGTAAGTCTCAGAGATATTAAATATTTCAGAAATGCAAATAATCAAAACACTCTTTGATAATTGAGTTGTCTTATTTCAATGACTTGGGGATTGCTGACTATTACAAACCTAACTGGGCCTTGGTCCTGCTTTTAAAATGGGTATTTACATATGATTAATTGTTCTCCTTTGGGAAATAACTAACTCTTTCTGGCCACTCACCGAGGTATTCTTAAAAATATAATCACAGTAATCAATCCATGGAGGGTTATGTACTCAAAAATTAACATATAAATATAAACATGTACAGTAGTATCATTCATTTAGGTCATTAGGAGAAAAAAGATACACCATTAACATTTTTTTCCAGGACTTCATACTTTTTCTTTATTGTAATTTGTTTTTCCCCTTTTTTTCTTCTTCCCTCCCCTCCCCTTTACTATCCTTCAAAGAATACCTAAAAGGAATTTCGTAAAGGGCTCATTTTAAAAAAAAATGTATTATTTACTTAAAATGAAAAATTAGAAAAACAAAAACAAAACAAAAAAATTGCCATGAGCCTAGCAGAACATCAGGGAGGATTAAAAATATGTAACAACAAATTTTCATTTCAAGAAAGCATATATAATAATAGAAGACATTGTATTAAAAACTGTCCATCTTTTTTTGCATCCTTATAGGTTTTCTTTTGTTCTCTGCTGTGTGCTTTTTGTTTTATTCTTTTTTCCCCTTTCCTCCACCTCCCTCCCACTTTCCCTAAGCAGACTGCAGTTATTTACACACATACACACACATACATATATTTGTATATATATATCTATACATTCATATATATGCATATATACACATATATACAAATATCTAAAACAATATTAATATGGCTGACATATAATATAGATTTTTCTCTTAATCAAATATTTTAAAGTTTGACTTTCTCTAAGATCAATATATATTTTGCCTAATTTTTTTCCCTAAGGGGCTTATTTTTAAATCAGCATTTGGATCATTCCTTTTGGGGGGATCACTAAGGGGAAAATTGGAACATTAATCCTAGTCTGGCCTTTACCTGACCTGGTCTAGGAATTATTTCCCTATGTCTAGACAATATGTCTAAGGTCCAAAGAAGGATAAAAATGCTTAAGTTCCCAGAGATGATAGTCATCATCAAAAGGGTGGATCCATTTGTGATTTTATGAATGTGAATACTTCTTTAGAACAATATTGATTCCTCTATGCTGGCCTATTCTGAATGTTTCTTTCCCATTTCCTCTTGTAAATTCACCATAGATGATGCACCTAACTTGTTGGGAACCTTTTATTTTTATTGATTTGTCAAGGATGCTAATAGATAATATGAACTGTCCAATAAGTTAGTCCTTGATCTTTCCATGTGTCTCAGCTCATCTTTTGTTTTTCTTAATGTGCTTCTTTGATGACAATTCTTTAGGACATTTCTTTCTTTTTTATTTTCCAAATTCCTTGTTTATCATATGTTTTGACCACTACAAGCCCCTCCATTGCCGCCTTCTTCTTCTTTTTCTTCTTTTTCCTTCTTTTTCAAGAAAGCATATATAATAACTATTTTTTGATTGTATAATTGCATAAGGAAACAAAAAATGGTTTCTACTTTGACTCTCATAGACCCATTTTAAGTCCCCCAAACTCATTAGATATTACATGCACAGTTTCACATTCACAACACAATTTCTAGCTGCTTTCTATAAACATTCTCTTATTTCAAGTCTTCTCACATCCCTTCCATGACAACTTTTTTTCTTTTCTTTTATTCTTCTATTCATTCCCTCTCACCTTTCCCATTGCTCCTATGGTTTAACTCTTCCTTCCATCTTTTCACCTTCCTCTTCCTTTAACTTACCCTCTCAACCCTCTTAATTCTTCCTAGAATTAAGAATGAAAGGAATTCTTCCTTTTCTTTTCCAATTTTTCCTTCTCTGTCCTACCTTCCAATATCTTCACCAGCTTTTCCCCCTTTCTCTATTCCCCTCAATCATTGTTTCATTTTTTACCTTGTAGAAAAAAACTCTGACCTAGGAGATGACTTATTCAAAGGATTTTCTGTGGAATCTGACCTAAATCTGACTCTATTAATGCTAACAGTTTAAATACATCCTTTCTGGGGCCCTGACCCCTTCACCATTTTTTATACTGTACTTGAGAGTAAAACTGGTTTAGCAGATGAGAAGTAAATATATAATTTATTAGATTATAATTTGTTTAATTTCCTCTATGATTGAAACAGTGCAATATGATCAAAAGAAAGTTATACTTGGAGTCTGTAGAGAGCAGGTTCAAATATTACTTCCTATGTGATCATGGACACGTCATTTGATCTCTGAGGTTCTTGTACTCATTTGTTAAATAAAGATAATAATATCTCAAGCATAACTTCCCAAGCTTGTTGTAAGGATCAAATGAATTAGGGTAGGGAAAGTTTTCTGTAAGTATCAATTATTGTTATTTCTTGGCCATAATTTGTATGTGAAGGATCAAGGGAAGAAAATCATTTTGTTTGTAGCCTGAACTTTTCTAGAATCTTTGCTCAAATTGCATGTGTGATTTGGGTAGACTTGTATGAACTGATGCAGAATAAAGTGAACAGAAACAGGAGGATGGCATACAGTTATATCAATATTATAAAAATAAATAACTTTTGAAAAATTAAAAGCTCTAATGATTACAAGGGCCAAATATGATTACAAATACAGATGATGAAAAAGGTTACCTGTTTGTGAAAAAAATCTTACAGAAACCACAAAAACCATATGTATATTTCATATTTGGGGATCTCTACATCCTTGTATAACATTTGTTCACACTTTTTAAAATGTTTTAATTAACAAGGTTTACTTTCATTTGATTTCAGTAGTTTTCCCAAGATAAAGAAGTGAGAACTGGATTTGTGGGATAAGGATTTTTTGTCCTCACTATGAATATAAATACTGTTTTCTTGATATGGAAACAGATGGTGTGGATTTTCTACATGGTCAAAGTCACTATGTAGGGAACATTAGTTTTCTTTTTACAAGTTGAGCAGGGAAAAGTCAGGAAAACAATAAAACAAACTTTATTTTATGTCTTCTGTGTGTAAATCATGGTGCTAGGGATTGGGAGAAATATGGAATGAATTAGACATAGACCATGTTCTCATGGAGCTTACAGTTTAGTAGGGAGACACACAGGAGGTCTGATTTATTCCTTCTACTCATCGGAGACCAACACATTTAATTTTGCTATTGGATCATTCATAGGAA
Organism: Myrmecobius fasciatus; assembly: GCA_023553655.1. Taxonomy (NCBI): domain Eukaryota; kingdom Metazoa; phylum Chordata; class Mammalia; order Dasyuromorphia; family Myrmecobiidae; genus Myrmecobius; species Myrmecobius fasciatus. The sequence continues at coordinate 43,706 of JAJPUD010004631.1, read as the reverse complement.
GGATAATGCATATATACAAATATCATATTCAACATTGACATTTAAGTTGATCCCTGAAAGAGAGTTGGGTCATTGACAGGTAGAAATGGTGGGGTTGGGAAGTGGAGATTAATATTACAACATTACCAAAACAAGGAGATGGGAAAGCACAGTTTATATCTAGGGATAGAAATTGTTCTTTTTGACTGAAGTGAGAATAGGATAAGCCTTGTCTGGTTTTCTCAAGCTATGTGGTTATTCCTTTATCTGTTCTGTTTGAACTTCTTGTAGGTGCTTTACAGACATCTGTGGAGTGTTCCTTTTGTATGCTTCTATTTTAATTTATATTAAATTTATCTGGGAACATACATAATCATCTTTTCTATCTTATTATCTCTGCATCTCCTCCACACCTAGCAGAATGCATTAATCATAACAAGTACAGAATCTACTATTGAATGTTCATTGAATGAATGAATGAATAAAAAAGGGCTAAGGACAAACCTTGGAGTGATCATTTTAAGGGATCAGAAATAAGAGAATGAGAAGCCAGCAAATTACACAGAGAAGGAGTTCGTAAAAAAACCAAAGGAGCAGTTGTCAATGGTGTCAAATGTTATCAAGAGAGATGAAGACAGAGATAAGACCATGAAATATAGTGATAACTGACTGGGTCATCAGTGACCTTAGAGAGAGCTTTTCAGCAAAGTATGGGCTCTGTGATATGGAGAGAATGGTTGAAAGAAAGTAGGCATATTAGTTACCGACTACTCTTTTCAAGAATTTGGTGACAAAAAGGAATAGAGAGTTTGAGTAGTAGTTTGAGAAGGTAGCTAGGACAAGAAAAGGATTTTTGTGGGAATGGGAGAAATGAGATACTTGTAGGAAGATAGAAAAGGATCAGTGGGGAAAGGAAAGTTAATGATGCATGAGAGGGGATGAAGACTTGGGTAAAACCTAGAAGAAATAGAAAAAGAAATTCCATTTAAAAGAATTATATAAACCATGTAGAAGTCTACCTAACAAGGCACAAGCAGGGATTATACTAATAAAACAACAAAATATTCCTTACAGAAATATAAATCTTAATTAGAAAAATATTAATTGCTCATAAGTAAGTGAAACTAAAATAATTAAAATGAAAATTCTGTCTAACAACTTTTTTGGTGCTATGCTAGTCAAATTATTAAAGAATTGCTTTATAGGCAACACAAAATAACAGAAGTAATTTGGATTAACAAAAAGTTAAGAATTTCAAAGAAAATAATGTAAAAAATTGTGAAGGAAGGAGGTCTAACTGTACCATATCTCAAACTTTCCTACAAAGCAGTAATCATAAAAATCATTTGGTGCTGGTAAACAAAATAGAGAGCTTGATCAATGGAATAGATTAGGTTCACATACAGAAACAAATAAACATAGTAGATTAGCCATGAGCCCAAGACCTCTAATTGGGGTAAAGATTTATTAGACAAAGATTGCTGGGAAAATGAAAAGCAGTCTAACCAAAATTAGATTTAGACTAGCATCTTTTATCATATATCAAGATTAGCTCCAAATGGATACATGATTTACATATAAAGCATCACATCATAAACAATTAGAAAGTATAAGGAAAAAATACCTTTTAGATATATGAGTAGAAGAAGCATTAATGACCAAGCAAATGATAGAAAGGATCATAGAATGTTAAAATTGAGAATTTTGGTTAAATTAAATTGAAAAGTTTTTGCACAAATGAAACAAATTCAGCTAAGATTAAATGGACAATAGTTAACTTGGAAAAAATCCTTGCAATGAATATTTTTAATGGAGGTCTTATTTCCAAGATATGTAACGAATGAATAGATTCAACTTGATATTAAGAACCATTTCCCAATTAATAAATGATCAAAGGATTTAAACAAGGGGAAGAAATCCAAACTATTAACAGTCATATGAAAAATACTTCAAATTATAGACAAAGAAAATACAAAGCAAAGCAGTTCTTAAGTTTGGCTTTATTACTTGTCAGATTGTTAAAGATATCAAAAAAAAGGAAAATGACAAATTGTGAGATTGTGGAAAATTATCACATTTATGTGTCATAAGTAGAATTGTGAATTGGTACAAGCATTCTGGAAAGCAATTTAAAACTTTGTTTTAAAAATAACTTAATTGTGGTACTCTTCAATCCAATATTACCTCCAAATAGTCCTATTCTAAAGTGATCAAAGAAAAAGGAAACAGAAATATAGCAGCTCTCTGTCTCTGTCTCTCTGTTTCTCTGTTTGTTCCTTTCTCTTCCTTTTTCTCTGTTTCTTTGTATCTCTCTTTATCTCTTTCTCTTAAGTCTCTGGTTCTCTGTGTTTCTTACTCTCTGTTTCTGTTTCTGTTTCTCTGGGTCTCTCTCTTTGTCTTTGTCTCTATGTCTCTGCTGTTTCTTTCTATGTGTGTCTCTCTCTTAGTCTTTGTTTATTTCTGTTTGTCTATCTCTTGGCAAAGAACTGGAAAAAAAGTTACCCATCAACTAGATAATGTGGAACAAATTATGTTATATGGATAAAATAGAATACGATTGTATTATAAGAAAGGAAAGAAGGGACAGTTTCAAAGGAACCTGAGTGAACTCATATGAATAGATGTAGAGTGAAATGAGCAGAAATAAAAGAACAGCTTAACAATAACAACAACATTATAAAAACCAACAACTTTTATAGACTTAAGTACTCTGATCAGTGTAATGATCAACCAGGATTTCAGAGTATCAATGATGAAGAATTATACCCACTTACAGAAAATTGATGGACTCAAAATGCAGAATGAGAAATAGAGAAATAGCATGGAGATTTATTTTGTTTGACTGTATAGTTCTTACAAAGAATTTCTTTTTCTTTTCTTTTTCAGTTGGGGTGGGATGGGAGGAAGAGAAAATAAATGTTTATGAATTTAGATTTTTAAAAGGAGCTAATACATTTCTTATAGCTTATCTTTTGAAGATAACTTTTACTATCCAAATTTCTGAATGCAGACTCAGAATCGGAGGTACTCATTTTACTTTGAGAAGTTCCAACTATATCTGCACTCTTTTGAGAAACTATAGGAAGTTGGGGGTGGGTAAGAGCTTAAAGTCATAAATCCAGAGTTTAAAACAATCTCAGAGGTCATCCAACCCAACCCCTTCATTTTTCAGAAGAGAAAACTAAGATCCAAAGTGAATAAATGATTTGCCCAATGCCACAAAGGCAGTTAATACCAGAGCCAGGATTTAAATCCAGGTCACAGTTTTAGAGCTAGTTGTCTTTTGTTTTGAAACCCTGTAATAACAGCTATTACTCATACAGTGCTTTAAAGTTTGCAAAGTGCTTTATGTATATTCTCTTATTTAATCCTCAGAGCAACCCTGTGAGGTAAGATACTTTTGTCATCCTTTTAAAAATGAAGAAACTGAGATACCGAGAAATGAAATAGCCTTCCCAGAGTTGTAAAGCTTTTTAATTTCTGAGGCAAATTCAAATTCTAAGATACCTTGACTCTAAGTTCCATGTGCTATTCCATATGCCATTCAGTAGTCTAAAATTGTCTATTCCCTATAAATTTTAAGTAGAAAATAACTTGGGTCAGAGTCTCAGAAGCAGGATGGATCTCTATCAAAATTCCTTTGGATTTTTCTCTAAGCAGAGATGATTGAATTTAAATAATGAATATATTTGTTTTTGACAGACTTTTGCTCAATAAGCAGAATACAGAATATCTCTTCTACATATATATGATTTACATCTGCCTGGACAGGCTTTGCATTCTCTTATCAGGTTATTTTCTTGTTAAAGTTTTATTAGTTTCTTTTTTGGTTGTTACTTCCAAAAATGTTCACTTTTTCAATTCAATTCAACAGATATTTATTAAAACATCTACTCTGTGCAAGGCACTGCACTAAGTACTGAGGATGCAAAGACAAAAATGAAATGTTTCCTGCCCTCAGGGACCTTCTATTCTCCAGGGAAGGTATAATAGGATGCAGATAAGTAAATGCAACTTATACTGAGAAGAGAGAGAGCATTAATGAATGGATGCATCAAGGAAGGTTTCCCAGGGAAGTGGGCATTTGTGCAGTTCCTAGAAAGAGGAGAAGATATGAATTCTGAAAATGGACACGAGGGAAACGGGCACAAGAAACAACCAGTGGAAATGGCTGGAGAAAAGAATGCCATGTCCAGATAGTAGTTAGTAAAACAACTTGGCTAGATTGTAAAATATGCAAGGAATTGGATACAGAGGAGGAGATACTGTGAAAAAAAGCCAGAAAAGATAGGTTGGAGACAGATTGTGTATAGCTTTAACACCAAACTGAGGGTTTTTTTTATTTTATTCAAAAGTAAGCAGTGATTTTCTTTACCATTTCTTCTCACTCCAAAGCTGTCATTAACTCAGATCCTCTATATCTGAAGAAAATGGCTAGGAAGAATAATTTGTGTAGAGTCAAATCATCCTGACTTTCAACAGGGATGAAATCAATCGCCAAGAGGGAAAAAGAGCTCTCTCTTTTTTTTCCCAGAGACTTTGAGAAGAATCAGCTTATACTGAGCAACAATTTGAGGAAGCATCTGGGTGGTCTGTAATTACTGGTATCCTTCCAGTGTTTAGCAGTGGAATCTTTTTTCCTTAACGGTATTTGGAAGCAACAACAATAAAACAACTGGTAGCAGCAGCCAATTAGTAAAAAACAAAAACAAAAAAGCCACATCGTGAAATAAAACAAAGAAGGTGGAAGGAAGTGGCAGATATCCAAGTGATCCTTAAAGTGTAAGATAAAAAGGGATGTTTTGCAGAGTGTCAGAACGTTCCAGAGTAAGTGCTGGGATGTTTATTGTTCCAAAGGGGATTGAATGAATTAATTTACATCTCACATTCTTCTGGATGTTTTCTATATAAAAGATAAGAGGAAAAAAATCACTTGAAAGAGCTCAGAATGTTCATGAGCCCACCAACAGTTTATTGTTCCTTGAAGAAAAAAAAGTATCTGGTTCTGATAGTCTGACAGATGATGATTTGTAACATGAGAAGAGCTTTGTCTAAAGGACTGGCTTCCCGAGTCATCGATCCCAAATGTTTTTTTTTTCTTCAGATTTTTAGGGGAGGAGGATTTTGTTTCCCTCAAAGCAAACAAACTAACCATCTTACTTTTGACAGATAAAACTCAGTCCTATCAAAAAGCAATATTCTGACTTGGTGCCTCTCCAGGGATGCCAATTCTTTGATGGTAGTTCCAAATCTGAGGTTGTTCTGTGCAAAGTCTGACAATAATGGTGATAATTTGGTAATAATATAAGTAATACATTCTCTGAAGTCTAGAAAAAAGTGAAACATTCATTTGAAAAGTGAGTGGTTTTGATTCTTCCTTTAGTTCTAAGATTCCTGCATCCTATATTAACTGACTGAAATATTTTTGATTTGTATTACTGTCATAGGAAATGTCAAATTTAGAAAGTACCTTAAAGATTTTCTAATTCTTGAATTTGATAGTGAAGAACTCTAGAGTTAGAAGATTGGAATATCTGAGTCCGAATCCTAGTTCTACCAATTTAGCTAAAATAAACCACCTGTGACTTCAGGTTATTCATGTCAGCTCCATACTTGGAGCCCATTATCACACAATTTATCCCAGCATCTTGAAGGCTGAATTAATTTGACTGAATACTGTCTCTCATTGTTCTGAAACTCTTTCATGGGTGTGTCTTGTCTCCAGAATAGGATTATAAACAATCAAAGTAATTATAATGATTCATATTCATGGACAGATTTTAGGTTTCCCTAGTGTTTAGAGTCAATGGTGGAAATTCTCTAGACTACATTTCCCAGAAAGCTGTGTCAGCTCAGAGGGCAGCATATTCTGATGGAATAAAAGTCCATTTACTGCATGTAGTTCAAAAGATTCAGTCTTTTGAGGTATGGGTTTAGCTGGGAAGGGGGGAGGAGATAGGACAAAAAAAGCTTTCCCACACCAACCTGCCTGTCACATAGATCCTAGCACACAAAACACCAGAAGAGTAGACACTGTGGGAAACTTTTACTTCTAAAATACTTGCCAATTTCTCCTTCCTTCTCTTTCCTGCCTGGCCAGTGAACCCCTGGATTTCTATCCCTTATGGAAGGGAACTAGAGTCTTTATTCTATTTCTAATCTCTCAAGCCCATTTCCCCTCCCCAATACTTGTGGGGAGCATTGTTTAAACCAAAGTTTCTTAAGCTTTTTCCATTCATGACCTCTGTTTGCCTGAGAAATTTTACACATCCTTGGGGATATAGATATATAAAATCAATATGCAAATTAAACATTTACTAATAAGAAATCATAAAGAAATTTGCATTTTAAAACAATTTTTGGTATACATATAATTTTTACCATTTATTAAGGGAAAATTTGCATAATCATGAGTTGGATGTTCTTGTTTATTTTTACTTAAAGAATTAAATCTTGGTGCAATATTTGATATCTTTTACTGTTACCAAATTTTTCTTGACATCCACATTCAGTTCTGTGACCCTATAGAGGATCACAACTCACACTTTAAGAAGTTTTGATCTGGACTTTGCTGAGGATATGGATGTGGCCTTAGAGAGTCAGACTAACATGAATGAATAAATTAAAAAAACATTTATTAAGAAACATTTGCTCTGTGTCAAATACTGTGTTGAACAATGGGAACACAATGAAAAAACAAAACTACTACCCTTCTCTCCTACAAACTCCAGGAGTCCTGTTCTCAAAGAGCTCACATTATTATTCAAAGAAACAACACATATAGGAAGGGTCAGTTGCAGGGTAGATGGAAAAGTCTGGTGGGTCAGTAAGAAAGTAGATGATAAGTTCTTAGGGAATCAGAACATCTTGTGCTGGTGGAAATGGCAAAGTGCGGTGGATCTTATGAAGCAATGATAGCAGATGGTAAATCCCCATAGTCTCTGCAGTTGGTAACTCATCCACGTGGAAGGACTAATTCTGCTACAAGGTTTCTCTGGCTGACCCACAAGTGTTGGGGAGTGGGGGATGCTCTTGAGAGGTTAGAATAGAATAAGGGTTCTCATTCCCTTCCATAAGGGAAAGGAATCGAGTGGTCATTGGCCAGCCAGGAAAGAGAAGGAAGGAGAAATTGGCAAGAATTTTGGAAGTTTTTTGGAGCTTTTGGTGCTAGGACTGAGATCTATGTGGCAGGCAGATTGGTGTGGGAAAGGCTTCCCTCTGGTGGCTGTCGTAGACAAAGACAAAAAGGATGGTGGAATTGAAAGTTCTGCAGAGAAAGATAGACAGTATCTGGTCCAGACAGCTGGAATCTCTGGATCCCAGAAATCAGTGTTTGCTAGCTATTGCTCTGATACTGAAAAAAGTGCCTAAATAGAAACAGCTACAGATGCTAATCTCTAACACCCTGCAATGAGTGAACAGACTGTTTCTCTTTCCAGATGACTGTACTGGACAGAGGGATTAATTGGAAAATAATTAAATTCCATGTTATTTTCCTTGCATTCTGTCTTAGTTAAATGTTATTTGTTCTGACTTCAAGAATTATCTGGTACAGTCTACCACAGAGTCACTGGTTGGGAATCTGGGTTGTGGATTTGTGAAAATAGCACAATGACCTTGATAAGTCATAAAGGGCTCTGGAATTGTGTGGAGACCCTGTAGAGGGTCCAGGTTACACAATCAAAGCAAGATCTGTTTCTTCTATTACATTTTTATCCTCTTAACGCTGAACATATTTCTAGGTACTCAATAAATATTCCTTGAAAAATAAGGAAATAACTCTTAATTCAGTTTTTAAAAAATAGCTCTCTCACATCCTTATGACTTCCTAGTGTAGAAGCTAGATGCTGCTATTATTCTTCATCAAAGAATTGAACTTAAAAGAGAGTATCCGAAAGGAATGAGTTAGAAATTTATTCTGCGTCTTGTATCTTCTTGATTTTATACCAATGCTTTTCACAGTTAATGGTACTCAGAAGATATGTAGGGTTTCCCAAAGTATTAGTGAAGTTTTAAACTTTAATAGCTTATAGGGGTGAGATTAGACCTACTTTAAAACTTAGTGAAAGTTTTAAGTTATTAAAACTTAAAATTGCTGTAAGACTTTGGGGACATCTTTTATATTCACTTCAGAACAAAAGCCTGAATACCTTGTCAAAGACTTCTGTCTAAATTAGGTTCAAGGAAGCATGGGATTTAAAGGTAGAAAAGCCCTTAGAGATCTTTTATCCTGAACCTTGCCATTTTACAGATGAGGAAACTCAGAGAAAGGTAATTAATATCAGATCCATGATTTGAATGTAGGTGAAGGATTAGACTGAGCAGTTTTTCTAGCTAGTTTTTTAAAAAAAATCTGACTTCTCTTGCTTGGTAGCCTTTAATAGCTTTTAATTCTCTCTGTATTTAAGTGAAGGCAGTAAAATACTATAATGAGAAAAAAAGCCCAAATAAGCCACTAAGCACACCAGATTTATAAATGCAAATGAATTATATTTCCTCTTAAGTGGTCACTTTGGGTATCTATGGCTTAAAAATGTTGTTTAGTAATTTTTCAGTCATGTCAAACTCTTTGTTACCCCATTTGAGATTTTCTTGGCAAAGATACTGGAGTGATCTTGCATTTCCTTCTTCAGCTCATTTTACAGATGAGAAAACTGAAGCAAACAGAGTTAAGTGACTTGGCCAAAAACACCCAGCTATAAGTATCTGACACCATATCTGAATTCATGAAGAGGAGTCTTCCTGATTCTAGACTGAGTTCTATCCATTGTACCACCTACCTAGCCTAAAACAGGTGTTCTAAACCTGGGGGTTTGTGAATTTGCTTTAAAAAATTTGATAGCTGTATTTCCATACAATTGGTTTCTTTTGTAATTCTATTTATTTTATATATTTCTGAACATCATTGTAAGAAAGTTATTAAACTCTAGTTGACAATATTTTTTGTGATAATAGTTGACATTTACATAGTTTGCAAAGTATTTTATATTTATTTTGTCATTTGCATTTCACAAGAATCCTGTGCAGTGGGTACTTTTTCAAAGGAGGAAGAGGAAGCTAAAACTCAGATAGTAAAAGTGACTTTCCTATGGACAACAGGAAGGGTTGGAGGTGGGATTCCATGTCAAGGTTTCATGACTCCAAGAATATTCTATCCATTCTATCACATTGTCCAACTGTTGAAGTATAACACTCAAAAAAGATGCTTAAAAAACCTTTTTTGGTTATATGATTTTTGTATATTTGCTGACTCATTTATTTGTTTATTTTTTACTTCTTGTGCCAGATCTATTAGCTGTGTCACCGAGAACAAGTCATTACACTTTTGGATTTTTGTAAAATTAAGTAAAGGGAGAAGACTATATAATTTCTAAGGTCTTTTCAGAATGTCAACAAGCATATATTAAATCTTTACTATATGTTAAGTCCCTGAGCTAATTGCTGGGGATATAGAGAAAGGCAAGACAGTCTTCCTTCTCAAGAAGATCACAATCTAATGAGGAGGCAACATACAAATAACTATGTACAATGCTGTTTTTCACTTTCTTTTTTTAAAATTCATCTTCTTTTACAAAATTCATCATCTGACTCAGGAGTCACAGATTCTGTTTTCAAGTACTGACTGATGCTTCCTTATGTGATTTTGGTCAAGTCAAGTAATCTCCATGAGCCTCAGTTTCCTTGTCTATAAGATAAGGGGGCTTGGATTAGAGGGTCTCTGACTTTAGATTTACAATCCTAAATATTTTAAATGATTGCACATGCATAAATTATAATGATTGCTTACCATCTTAGGGAGGAAAGAAGGAAAGAGAGAGGGATAGAATTTGGAACTCAGAACTTTAAAAACTGTTAAAAATTTGTTTTAAAATGTAATTAGGAAAAATATATTATATATAAAAAACTATGTACAAACTATCTTTGGGAAAGGCTTCCTGTAGAAGTGGGATTTTAGCTAGAACTTGAAGGAAGCCAGGAGATGGAGATGAAGAGACAGAGCATTCCAGACATGGGGGACAACCAGAGAATATGGCAGGTGTTTGGAGATGGAATGTCTTGTCTGAAGAACAACAAGGAACCAATGTCACTGCATGGAGAAAGTGTAAGATGTAATAAGACTGGAAAGGAAGGAAGGATTTAGGTTATGAAAAACTTCTAATACCAAATAGAATTTTATATTGGATCTTGGAAGTGATAGGGAGCCACTACAGTTTACTGAAGGGGGTAGAGGTGATAAAGTTAGACCTACCATTGTAGACAGCTGAGTAAGATGAGTGTAGATGATGAGATGAGAGTGTAAGATGGAGTGGGATGGGGAAGGGAAACCCAGCAGACTATTGCTTGTTGTCCAGGTGTGAGGTGATGGGGGCCTATACTAGGGAGATGATAATATCAGAAGAGAGATGGGAATGATGAAAGATATTATGAAAGCAAAAATGACAGACCTTGGCTCAATACTTTATAGTGATATCTATTCTCCTTGGTTATAGATATCCTATTGATATTGGAATTCATAGTAGGAGAATATTTAAATTGTATTTATAGTTCAGTGGGAAGAATACTAACTCAGGAGTCAGAGATTCTGGGTTCAAGTACTGACTGATACTTCCTTATGTGATTTTGGTCAAGTCAAGTAATCTCCTTGAGCCTCAGTTTCCTTGTCTGTAAAATGAGAGGCCTTGGACTAGATGGTCTCTGAAAGTCATTCTGACTTTAGATCTACAATCCTAAAATAAAATAAAGCAGAAACAGTTAGTGGAATTTTAATTGACTTAGAATTTAGTCCTTGGAAAAGCAACATCATGCTTAGTTTTCCTTTAAGAGGAAATATAGGATAAGACAAAAGAATGGTGAACAATTAGGACCCCTTCATGCCCCTGGCATTTGGATTACACAACTATCTTTTCTGAGTAGAGAATTTCATAGCTTAAAGGGACTCGAAAGGCATCTGGTCCTGACATTCTCAGTAAGATGTAAATCTTCAAATTATCCAAATATTTACTAGGTACTTGGAATTAATGGATGGGATCGCTGGCCACCAGATTTTGCAGTTTGAACAGAAAAGTTTGAATTTGAAAGGAAAAAAATGGGAACAAGAAATGTATCTAGGAAAAATTTCTGTCCTCATCATAGGATCACATATTTAGCGTTGTTAGGGGATTTAGCAGTCCAAGACCCTCATTTAACAAATGAGGAAACTGAGATCTTGAACAGTTAGCTGAATTGTTTGAAGTCACCCAGATAATTAGTTGGCAAAGCTAGTGTTTTAAAACCAGGTTCTCTGATTTTAAATTCATCAGTTTTTTCACTGTACCAACCTAATATCTTAAGATGAAAGGTACTGATGCCTTGTATAATATATGAAGAGAAACATCATGGTAGAGAGCCAGTCTTAGACTTAATAAGACCTAGGATCAAAACTTGTTTCTGACACATATTATGAGACCCTGTACAAATTTCTTAACCTCTTAGAGACCCCCAGGCAAAGCAGTAAAACCATAAGTGACTACTGAATTGGTGGATCTCTATTAATGGAAAGTTTCCACACCAAGAGTTTTCCATGTTAATGAAATCACAGGGACACCTTCCCCAAATAACTACAGTATAAGTATGAACTATTAATGGAAAGAAGCTAGATTGATTATAAGAATATTGTTAAAGATCACTGTTAGGGTCCAAGTCTAGGGAATTCTGACAAGTATTTAGTTCAGTCTCTACTGGCAAAGTGGAAGATTGAGGCAATTATCCCTGTAATTCAGAAACGAGTAGTTGTTATTTTCTCTGAATTATAGGGATAATTACCATCAATTTCCATTTTGTATTATTGAAAGAGATATGGTCTTCTCATGTCAGCATGTGGTTTGTGACTATGCTGGAGCAGCCTGCTGAGCCCTTTACCTTTTTGAAGTAAAACCTGGATTACTGAAACATCATTCACTGGCCCAAATGAGAGCTGATAAAATACTCTTGATCCTTTGAAATGGAACTTTGCTTTATTTCAATTAGTTACTCTATTCTTTAAATGAATAGCATAGGAAAGGGAAGGAGAGTTGGAGGGAGGAGAGAAAGGTAACTCTGTTTTGGGTAATTTTCTTGTCTCAATCTGTTTCTCATTGATATGGGATGATTTTGCATAGTCCTGATTGGAAATATTTGTGTGGGGAATTAGACTTGCTCATATTCTCTATGTATATCCTGTATTTTAGAGTGGGATATAGTGGACACATAATGATGATGATAATAAGAATAATCACTACCATTTATATAGTGCTTTAAGATATGTCATCGATTACAAATATTATCTCATTTGATTATCACAATAATCTTAAGACTTAGATGCTATTATTATATACATTTATTAGATGAGGAAACTGAGGCAAATAGAGACCCAGGGTCACATAGCTAATACCTAAGGCTGGATTTGAACTCAGGAAGACTATGATAGTGAAAGTGGAAAAAATATAATAAAGTGGAAGACTGTTTAATTATAATGACCAGTTTTAGTCCTAGAGAAAGAAATGTACCTCTTTTCCTTCATTGGAAAACTGTGGGAGAATGATTGTTTATCTTTGCAGTTATCAGACATGGCTTTGTAGTTGTTCAGTCTTAATTGTTTTGAATTTTTGTAAGGGGAGGCTTCTTTCTTTTTTTTATTAAAGCTTTTTATTTGCAAAACATATGCATGGGTAATTTTTCAACATTGACCCTTGCAAAGCCCTCTGTTACAAATTTTTCCCTCCTTCCCCCCACCCCCAACCCTAGATGGCAGGAAATCTAATACATGTTAATTATGTTAAAATACATGACAAAATGAATATATGTATACATATATATATAGTTATCTTGCTGTACAAGAAAAATAAGATCAACAGGAAAAAAAAAACCTGAGAAGGAAAACAAAATGCAAATAAACATCAACAGAAAACATGAAAATGCTATGTTGTTATTCACACTCAGATCCCACAGGTCTCTCTCTGGGTGTATATGGCTTCTTTCATCACTGAACAATAGGAACTGGTTTGAATCACATCATTGTTGAAGAGAACCATATCCATCAGAATTGATCATCATATAGTCTTGTTGTTGCGTGTATAATGATCTCCTGGTTATGCTCATTTCACTCAGCATCAGTTCATGCAAGTCTCTCCAGGCCTCTCTGAAATCGTCCTGCTGGTCGTTTCTTACAGAACAATAATATTCCATAACATTCATATACCATAATTTATTCAGCCACTCTCCAATTGATGGGCATCTATTCAGTTTCCAGTTTCTAGCCACTACAAAAAGGGCTGCCACAAACATTCTTGCACATGTGGGGCCCTTTCCCTCCTTTAAGATCTCTTTGGGATATAAGCCCAATAGAAACACTGCTGGGTCAAAGGGTATGCACAGTTTGATAACTTTTTGAGCATAGTTCCAAATTGCTCTCCAGAATGGCTGGATCCGTTCACAGTTCTACCAACAATGTATCAGTGTCCCAGTTTTCCCACATCCCCTCCAACATTCATCATTATCTTTTCCTGTCATTTTAGCCAATCTGACAGGTGTGTAGTGGAATCTCAGAGTTGTCTTAATTTGCATTTCTCTGATCAATAGTGATTTAGGCCACCTTTTCATATGAGTAGAAATAATTTTAATTTCATCATCTGAAAATTGTTCATATCCTTTGACCATTTATCGATTGGAGAATGGCTGTAATTCTTTAGATCTGGCACAGCCAGGCCACCTTTATCAGCATTTTTTTTTCATTAATCCCCATAAAATTTTTGACCTTTTGTTCTTGCAAATGAACTTTGCTACTATTTTTTTCTAGAGCTGTAAAATAATTTCTTGGGAATTTGATTGGTATGGTACTAAATAAGTAAACTAGTTTGGGTAGTATTGTCATTTTTATATTTGCTCGGCCTACCCATGAGCACTTGATATTTTTCCAAATGACAGTATTTGCGTGGAAAGTGTTTTGTAGTTTAGTTTATATAGTTCCTGACTTTTCCTTGGCAGATAGATTCCCAAATATCTTATACTATTGACAGTCATTTTGAATGGAATTTCTTTTTGTATCTCTTGCTGCTGAACTTTGTTGGTAATGTATATGTATATATATATGTTGGTAATATACATAAATAATATATATATATATATATAAATAAATAATAAATAAATAAAATAAAAATAATATATAAAAATGCTGATGATTTATGTGGATTTATTTTGTATCCTGCAACTTTGCTAAAGTTGTGAATTGTTTCTAGTAATTTTTTAGTCGAGTCTCTAGGGTTCTCTAAGTATACCATCATGCCATCTGCAAAGAGTGATAATTTGGTTTCCTCATTACCTACTCTAATTCCTTTCATCTTTTTTTCTTGTCTTATTGCCAAAGCTAGCATTTCTTTTTTTTTTGCTTTTTGCTAAGGTAATTGGGATTAAGTGACTTGTCCAGGGTCACACAGCTAGGAAGTGTCTGAGACCAGATTTGAACTCAGGTCCTCCTGACTTCAGGGCTGGTGCTCTATCCACTGAGCCACCTAGCTGCCCCAAAGCTAGCATTTCTAATACAATATTGAATAGTAATGGTGATAGTGGGCAACCTTGTTTCACCCCTGATCTTACTGGGAATGGTTCCAGTTTATCACCTTTACATATGATGCTAGCTAATGGTTTTAAATAAATGCTACTGACTATTTTAAGGAAAAGTCCATTTATTCCTATATTCTCTAGTGTTTTTAATAGGAAAGGGTGTTGGAGTTTATCAAATGCTTTTTCTGTATCTATTGAGATAATCATATGATTTTTGTTAGTTTGATTATTGATATAGTCATATAAAGGGAGGCTTGAGGTGGAGAGGGGATGAAGTTCTTGGGAGAGAGGTATTTGCAAGTTATGTGTAAAAATAAAAACCATCAATATTTTTTTTCAATACTCCTCTTCCCAATAAATATCTTATCATATTAAGAATAGAACTGGTTGGGTAGAATCTGCTTCCTCTGGGCAGGTGGGTTGAAAAACTCATTGTCCCTTGAAACCAGTAACAAAGATATTTTTTTTGTTGTAGGCAGAAAAATTAACAGAAGAACCCCAGGTGTTTGAAGACAACTGAATGTAGAACCAAAAAGGGGAGAGCTTCCAGTGAATAGATCATCTCTGCTGGGAGTCTTCTGTAAAGTCTGCTCTTTACTTCAAGGCAAAAGCGCATAGAAATATACATTCTCTGAATATAGCAAACTCTGCCACATATCTAGGCTTTAGGCTAACAAAGGATTACCAGATATATTATACTGATAAAGCATTTTCTTTTTTATTATTAAAACTTTTTATTTGCAAAACATATGCATGGGTAATTCTTCAACATTGACCCTTACAAAGCTTTCTTTTACAAATTTCCCCCCCTAGTCCCTACCCTCCCCTAGATGGCAGGATATCCACTACATGTTAATTATGTTAAAATACTTGACAAATCGAATATATGTATGCTTATTTCCACACTTACTGTTGTGCAAGAAAAATCAAATCTACAAGAAAAAAAAAATCTGAGAAAGGAAACCCAATGCAAGCAAACATCAATAGAGAACATGAAAGTGTCATGTTGTGGTCCACATTTCACATCTTTCTCTCTGGGTATATATGGCTTTCTTCACTGAACAATTGGAACTGGTTTGAAACATTTCATTGTTGAAGAGAGTCATGTCCATCAGAATTGATCATCATATAGTCTTGTTGTTGCCGTGTATAATGATCTCCTGGTTCTGCTCATTTCACTCAGCATCAGTTGATGCAAGTCTCTCCAGGCCTCTCTGAAATCGACCTGCTGGTCATTTCTCACAGAACAATAATATTCCATGACATTCATATACCATAATTTATTCAGCCACTCTCCAGTTGATGGGCATCCATTCAGTTTCCAGTTTCTAGCCACTACAAAAAGGGCTGCCACAAACATTCTTGCACGTGTGGGGCCCTTTCCTTCCTTTATGATTTATTTGGGATATAAGCCCAATAGAAACACTGCTGGGTCAAAGGGTATGCACAGTTTGATAACTTTTTGAGCATAGTTCCAGATTGTTCTCCAGAATGGTTGGATCCATTCACAATTCCACCAATAATGTATCAGTGTCCCAGTTTTCTCATATCCCCTCCAACATTCATCATTAGCATTTCCTGTCATGTTAGCCAATCTGACAGGTGTGTGGTGGTATCTCAGAGTTGTCTTAATTTGCATTTCTCTGATCAATAGTGATTTGGAGCACCTTTTCATATGACTAGAAATAGTTTTAATTTCATCCTCTGAAAATTGTCTGTTCATATCTTTTGACCATTTCTGATAAAGCATTTTCAAAAAAATCAGAATATAGTCCAATATAATTCACACTAAGGTCAAACTAAACATAGACGCTAAAGCTAGAAGGACCTTACAAATTATATCATCTGATTCTCTCATTTTACAGATAGAAAAACTGAGTCCTAGAGAAGTTAAATGATTGATCCAAGGTTACATAGATAGTAAGTGATCAAATGGACACTTGAACTGAGTCATTTAGCACTAAATCTACATTTCTGTTGACTGTACCACACTGTTCTTTCTTTGATGGCTAATAAGATATTATAGGATCTTGTCATTAAGAATACTGGTGATTAATCATGCAGAGATGATATACAAAATGTTATAGGATTCCATCATTAAGAACATTGGTGATCATGATATAGTGATTATGGAGAAATAAATACCCTTAAGAGAGCTTTCTGAGTTATAAAATGTGAAACAAAAGGGACCTTTACTCGCAACAATACATTTCTACCAATCATTCTACTAGGTACCATGAAGCTGAGTTTGTAATAAAATCTTCCTTCAGGCTTAAAAGCTAGAATTCTGAATATGGTAGGATGGCTGATTTTGATAATATCAATACACATAGGACCTGCTTCATCTCTAGGAGAGATACATCAGGATTTAATTCTGGGGATTTTACAAATCCATTTCTAACAAATTTTACAAAATTTTACAAATCCAAATTTACAAATCCAAAGCAGGTTCATTCAGGTTTCTGTTCTGCTTCTTAGAAGTATTAATGGCTTTTTGGATTTTGATAACTTGTTTTCCAATGCAAATAGAAGGATGATGATTTCAATGTAGTTTAGGAACTTCACATTATTTTAGCAATGAGAGGAAAAGGCAGTATTGTAGTGTGTATCCAAGACAAGTAATGCTTTGAAGAACATACTGCCTTCTCTCTCTTTTTCTGTCTGTTTTTCCCTTTGTTTCTGCTCTCCATTTTCTCTTATCTTCTATCTTTTTCTTCTCCCTTTGCCTTCTCCTCCTTCTTTTCCTCCTCCTCCTTTCCCTCCCTCATCTACGCTTTCCTTCCTCTTTCTCTCTTTAATTTTCCTCCTCTTCTTTCTTCTTCTCTCCTCTCCCTCTTCCCCTTCCACTCTCCTCCTCTTCCCATTTTCCTCTATTCTATTTCTTTTTAAGAGACTGCTGCATATTTCACATCCTTTGCATCTAGCACAGTACCTGGCACTGCTTTTTGATTGATTGATTTCTCTCTCTGTGTTGCTCTTCATCTCTGTCTCTATATCCCCCTCTTTCACTCTCTCCCTCCTGCTATATTTCTGATTGTTTCTTCCTCTTCTTTACTTCTCTTCTCTTGCATTTGGGCCTAGTTTTAATGAAGGCCAGGATGCTGGCAGGAAAAGGATGAGTAGCTTTGTTTAATGAGCCCTTTCCAATATGCTGTCTAATTGCTCCTTTATTTCTATTGTCAGTGCTCTGAATAACAAAGTTATTGGTATTTCACTAATTTTTCATGCTTGACAAAGTATATTGGTAAATATGATGTCAGCTACAAAAAGTACCTTGGAGATAGACTATGGGGAGATAGAGTTGGGGTTCTTACGTTTTTTTCTCCTTTCTCTGAGCAGTAATTATTTGTAGTAAATGAAAGTTCTGGGAACTGTTATTTCAAATGGATATTTAACTACTTCCTTCCCAGTAGCAAAACAAACGCTAGCATTAAAGTACAGGCAGGATGGAGAGTAAATTTAAAGTGTAGAAAAGACTTGATTTTTTTTAAATTCTGGTTTGGGTCAGCACAATAATCTTTTTTAAAAAAATGTTGGTTTACCAAATGGGATGAGAAGACAGACATTTTGACCATGTGTTGTGGTTTTGTTTGCTTGTTTTTTGAACCAGACTTGTGATTTCCTTTGTAGAGGCAATATCCAGTAAGAGAACTTCTTTTACTGACCAAGCACTTGCTCTATAAGGAAGTCTCAGAGTATAAATCACCTAAGCCCTGAGAGAGGAAGAAGGTTGGTCAGAGTTATACAATCCTTAGCTGTCTGAGTGGGGATTCTAAATCCAAGTCAGCTCCTCTCCACTATATTCAGACATTTCTCAAGCTTTTGTAACAAGCTCTTATTTTATAGTAATGTTAAACAGACTTCTGTTTTTGTTCTTCAGAAATTCAGTATAGAAATACTCTTTACTACAATCATAATAACAAATGAAATATACATAACAAGTTATATAAAGAATTAAAATGTTCACTTTGGGCTAAAAATGCTTATCATTTGGGTCAGCAAATAACTCCCAACCTAAAATGATAGCCATCAATTTCAACTAATTCTTCCTGGTCAAAATCTCCCCTGAGTCACTATTCATTCTAAACACATCTCTCCTGTAAATGAGCAGGTAGCTAGTGATGTGGATTTTTTTTCTTCTTTTTTCACAGGACATATTATTACAGAGAATTGGAACCCTTTTGGCACTACCTGGGGAAACTGTCCTGGGAGAATATCTCCATCCTCCATTCCTTTTTCTTGTCTCTTGCACGCATCACTAGAAAAACAGGTAGGCTCGATGTCAAAGTACAAATGCTGTGAGGTGGAGGAAATCTGGGAAAGCAAGACAGACATCCTGGACAAAAGATGAGACTGTGTTCTAAGCTAAGCTAAGTTCTTCAGGACTCAGGGCACCAGGGACCAGACTCTTGCATCAGGCATTGAGGTTATTTCATCAGTTTGCTCTCTCACAATGAGGCAGAAATAACCATCGCAGAAAACTGATGCAACAGGATGGTTGGGGCTGGCTGGAAAGGGAGTTAATATTATCTCTGAGAAAGGGAAGAAAGAAGGGAGAGAAAGGATAGAGAAAGACTTTTGATACTTTGAATTAAAATTTCTAGGTTCCTGTGCCTTAATTGAATGCCACCGTAGAGAGAATATTCAGTAGCTTAGTGGAAAAATAATAATAGCTTTGCACAATTGTGGCTATTCTTAAAATGAGTGAAGTAAAGCGAGAATCACTGAATATTAGAGCTAGGAATACATTCTTTAGAAATCCTCTATTTCATTCTCCTTCATTTAACAGATGAAGAAATGGCATCAGAGAGGCTAAGGATCTTGTCTTGAAGTTGAAGGATTAGCATATTTTTTATTAATACTTTTTATTTGCAAAACATATGTATGGGTGATTCCTAAACATTAATCCTTACAAAGCTTTCTGTTACAAATTTTCCCCCCTACTCCCCACCCCTCCCCTAGATGGAAGGATATCCACTACATGATAATTATGTTAGAATACTTAAGAAATCGAATATTTGTATAGTTATTGCCACACATCATTTTTTTGTTCAGGAGAAATCGTATCTACAAGAAAGAATAATCCGATAAAGGAAACACAATGCAAGCAAACCTCAATAGAGAACATGAAAATGTTATGTAGTGGTCCACATTTCACATCCCTCTCTCTGGGTGTATATGGCTCTCTTCACTGAACAATTGGAACTGGTTAAATTTTTTCTTTATTAGAAATAAAGACTTACTGTGGAGAAGGTTCATCTAAGTTCATCTACTTTGGGAATTGAATTTTTGAGCATGAATGTTAGGGTTCCAGTTTCCATGACATTAACATGGACTCTTCTTTGTAAAAATGAGCCAATGGGCATGAAATTGTTCCTTTTTAAAATCAAACTATACTCATTCTTAGCTCATGGGGTTGTTGTGAAGATCAAATGACACAATAATATAGGTCTGAAAATGTGACATAAGTAGCATTTATAATAATGATAATAATAATAAATAGGCAGCTATATTTTCTGACATTTTACCCCAATGGCAGATAAAAATCCTGCCTTAATATTCTGTGCACTATTGAAAAGGCAGATAAAATAAGATCTTTTTTAATTGAGTAAAAATATTGGAATGTAGGCTCATCTACAGAATCACTGACAATTCAAGATTATTCCAGCAGCAGACTTGATTTTTTTTTTAAATTCTGGTTTGGGTCAGCACAATAATCTTTTTATTAATAATTATTAATAATCTTTTGGATGATGGGGATGGCATCTATCTTATCCTATTCTCATGTGATTTTGAATTCTTCTGATAGGTCTCTGTATTTTGAAAGATTTTCTTTCTACATAGTTTGGAGATTATAAATATTTGATATGCAATATCTATTAAAATCTTACTAAGTTTTTTTTGAATCAATGTTAACATCAGGGTAATTGTGGGCCATAGTTCAGTCAGTGATTTTGGTTCAATTTCTGCAATTTGGTGGTTGAATTCTTCATGACATGTTGAGTTTTGTATTTGTAATATCTTGTCATCTGTCAGTCCATTAAAGATAGTGAGTTTTTGCTATAAAATTGACATATTTTGTTAGGCATTCCATAGGTACAAAAGTTTTACAGTATGCGGTGATGGGTTGCAATTTCAATTGTTTCTTTCATAATCCATATTGATCACTAAATCTAGGTTCCTTAATGATAGCTATAACCTTTCTGTAATTTCTGGAGTCAATGAACTGGTCCTGAATTGCCATCATAACCCTCTTTATTTCAATAAAAAGATCCACATGAATTATAGTTCAGAGTTTACTCTTTGTTGAGTTATTGAAACACAAAATCTCAGGGCCTGTTTAGTGTCAGAATAAAAATTGAACTCAAAGGCTTACTGTTTTAACAGTGGGTGTTGGGGTTAAGGGTGAGCTGAGGGGGCTAAAGGAGAAAAACTCAAGTAGAGAAACTGGGATGAACTCTGGCACCCACAGAATAAAGCGCAGAGAGCATTTAGGGGAGTCCAGTGTTAGGTGACAGAGCAGCTAATCTTCAGTAATATTCATTACATATTATTTTGTATTTAAGAGTTCTGAGAAGTGGGTCAGCAACTTGGTGATGGTCTGGGCCTCCTTTACATTTCTTTCTGTGTTGAGTGGCTGTTGAGGTAAGTGGGAGCTTGGGGGATATGTTTATTTTCTCCAGGTATCTGAATGAAAATCTAAGATTGGACCCTTTGCTACTCATTCATTCTTTCACTTGATAAACATTTATAAGACCTGCAAAGTATCATGTTAGATTATAAATATCTGATGTTTGTGTGCTCATATACACATAAATGTAAATATATAATATTAATCCAATGATATGAATATACATACAATATATAGTTACATATAACTATATAATAGAAATATATGTAATAAAATATAACAATAAAATTTAACATAAATATATGTATATATAATGTATAAATATATAATATTCTGTTCTAAGAATCTCCCACCTCTCTGTCATGAGGGAAGAGATGTTTCACTTAAACATAATAGAATTTGTGGAGGGAGAGACACTATGATGTGCAGAGTGAAGAAAGTCTTCCTGTAGGAAGTGACTTTAGTTGAACCTTGAAGGAAGTCAAAGATTCTATTCTGGCACCTGAGCACAGGGTAAATCAAAGCAAGCACCAGAGTAATGATGCTGTATGTTGGAGATTTAGTATCCAGGTACAGATCTGATCCTATGGAACTGAGGTCAATTCTTCATCTCTAGAGAAAAGTCATTACATTGGGATGAATTGTTGTGTTTTATTTGCTTTGGTAGAGTCAAAACATTTGAAATGCTTGCAAATAAAAGACCCAAGTTATTATTCTGAATCAGCACAAAAGATCATGTTGGCCTTTCCAGTCATGAAGATTTATTCACTAAACAGACATTTTTTTGAATTTTTGTTATATTCAAAGAACTGTGATAGCTACTATAAGGAATACAAATATATATATATATGTATATATATGTAGGATATAAATATATATATATAAACATATATAGAAGAAAAAATAAAGGATACGAGTACTAAACATTTTTTTTCTTCTAAAGCTATTGGGCCATATAGAAATGAAGGGCTTTTCAGAACTGCCTCTACTCTGGAGCATGCTCTCCTGATTGGTGAGTCCCTGGTCAGGATGACACCTTTAGGAAGGGACCCCCAGTCAAGCTCACTTCACTCCCAGCTCAATTTCCTCTCTGGACTGCTTTGCTTCTTCACCTGCAGCCTCGCCTCACTCAGGTACCCTCTCCCACTTCCTTCCTTCATCTTCAGCTCCCCTTCATGTACTGATTTTCCCTATTAGAATGCAAACTCTTTTTGCAAAAATATCTCCAGATAAAGCCTCAAAGGGTGATATAAGGCTCTCTTGGAAGAATTTTAAAAGGATCCTTAAATTTTTAAAAATTTTTCTTTTTTTCTTTATTTTTAGCTTTTTATTATCAAAATCTATACAGATAGTTTTCATCATTCATCCTTTCAAAACTTTGTGCTCCAAATTTTTTCTCCCTCCCTTCTCCCCAACCTGTTTGTTAGGCAGCAAATAAGCCAACATATGTTAAATGTGCAATTCTTCTATACATATTTCCTCAATTATCATAGTGCACAAGAAAAATCAGATCAAAATGGAAAAAAAATTATAAAGGAAACAAAAAACAAGCAAACAACAACAAAAAGGTACACGAGTACCTTAAAAAATCTAATGAAATTACAAACAGCAAATTTTCTGTGGCACTGGTGACTAACTAACCCTGCTGTCACAATTGTCCTGTTCTGTTTTGTTCACTATGGTTGAAATTCTATGATGTCAGTGTGCTTACTTCCATCAATAGTGAAGAATTTCTTACAGATGTTTATCAGAGCATGTTAAACATTTTTGGGCATGAGTCTTATCAATCAAAATGTTACCAGTGGATGGAAAACTATAGCTCCAGAATCTTTTTCCAAATTCCAAAATTTGTGAGTTTTTTCTGCCAATGCTAAATATCTAATCTAGAGATTCCATGGCAAAAAATAACAAATTCATGAAAGAAGGTTCTGTTTCTTTCTTGAAAGTCATAGAAGTGACAAGATTCCCTCAGAATGATTTTTGACATTTGAATTTTGGGGAACAGGGATGGTGGAGTAAACAGAGAACTGCTGGAACTCTCACATGTTCACCTCTGGTCAACCATAAAATAGCACCACGAGATAGGCCCTAGAGCAGTGGAACCAGCAAGGAGATGGGACAAAATAAAATGTTAACACAAAAAACTTGGAGGATCAGCACAAGGGGTCTTTCTCACTCGAGTAAAAGGGGGCACAGTCCAGGACACAAAGCTGAGATAAGCCCTATTTTACCAAACCAGAAGGAGATCCTGAACTGGGTGATAGAGCCGGTGAACTTCAACACAATGACATCCCATGTGCCTTGACACACTGGGGGACCCAGTGGACTCCAGCTCCAGGAAACATGCTTTGGTGTAGCCCTGCACAAGCAAGCATCGTGCAGGTGCCAGACCACAATGCACTTCAGTGTAGCCCCAGGGAAATGTAGAACATCCCATTGGTTTCAACACATGCAAGTCACCACCCCTAGGATCCAGATAAGTACCAGGTAAGTTGCTAGACCCCTACAACCTCCAGGAAAGCCTGTCAACCCTCCCCTCATTCCCCCAGCACAGCACCAGATACGGAAGTCCCTCATGGACTTCACTAGGTAAACAGGTAGGGCTTGTAGTCACTGGCACAGAATCTGGAGATAGCATTCCTTCCATCCTGGAAACAGAGCTCAAATTTAAAAGAAAGGAAAAAGTTCATCCTCACCCCCCCAAAAAAAAAGATGACAAAAAACAACCACAAAAAAGAATCTGACCATAGAGAGTCATTATGGTGACAGAAAAGACCAAGATACAAACTCAAAATAGGATAACAATGTCAAAATACCTATAGGGAGAGCCCCAAAGAAAAACAGAAGTGATCTCAAGCCCAGAAAAAACTCATGAAAGAATTCAAAAAAGAGCTTAAAATCAGATAAGAGAGGCAGAAGAAAATTAGGAAAAGAAATGAGAGTGGGTGTAAGAGAATTAAGAAAAAAAAGAGTCAACAGCCTGTAAAACTGCTTTAAAGAGTAAAATTGGCCAAATGGTAAAGGGAATACAAAAATCCACTGATGAAAACACCTTCTTAGAGAGTACAATTGGCCAAGTGAAAAAAAAAGTACAAAAGAGAACTAAGGAATACAATACTTTAAAAGTTAGAATTGGGCAAATGAAAGCTAATGACTCTATGAGAAATCAAGAATCAATCAAATGAATTGAAAAGGATGAAAAAATAGAGAAAATGTAAAATATTTCATGGGAAATACAACTGAACTGGAATGTTGATCCAAGAGAGACAATGTCAGAATCACTGAAGTACTTGAAAGTCATAAGCAAAAGGAGGGCCTGGACAGCATCTTTCAAGAAATTATCAGAGAAAACTGTTCTGATGTTCTGGAACAAGAGGACAAAATATGCATGAAAATAATCTAGTAATCACTGTAGGAAAAAGATTTCAAAATAAAAATTCCAAGGAACATTATAATAAAATTTTAGAACTATTAGATCAAAGAAAAAATACTACAAGTGGCCAGAAAGAAATAATTCAAATCTCAGGGATTCACAATCAGTATTACATAGGCAACAGCTACATACAACATTAAGAAATTGGAGGCAATGGAATGAAATATTCCAGAAGACAAAGGAGCTAGGACTGCAACCAAGAATCACTTGCTGGCAAAATTAAGCATAGCACAGCAAAGGGAAAAATGGTCATTCAATGAAATAGAAGCTTTCATAAGGAGACCAGAACTAAACTAAAAATCTGACTTGTAATATCAAGACCTAAGAGAAGAATAAATAGGTAAAAAGGGTAAAGAAAACATAGAGGATTCAAAAGAGCTAAAGTGTTTACAATTGTACACAGGAAATTGATTCTTATAATTCTTAAAATTTGTATCACTATAATTTTGGAAATATATATAGAAGAATTGCACATGTTTAATATATATTGAATTGCTTCCTATATAGGGGAGGGAGTAGGGGGAAGGGAGGGGAAAATTTGGAATACAAGGTTTTGCAAGGGTGAATGTTGAAAACTATCTATGCATGTGTTTTGAAAATAAAAGAAAGATTTATATATAAAAATAAAATAAAATTCAAAAAAATTATCACTAATAGTACAGCAAGGAGGAATATACTTAGAGGATATAGTCATGAATTTGAGACAATGACATTAAAAAATCAAGGGATGAGAAAAAGGCATATACTGGGTGAAGAATGAAGGAATAGGTAGAATGGTATAAATTATTTCATATGGAGAGACACAGAATTCCTAAAATAGTGAAGGGGAAGATAGGAGAGTGAGCGGTGATCATTACTAGAACCTCACTCTCATCAATGTTAACTCATGGAAGGAATAATATTGATAATCAGTTGAATATCAAAATCTATCTTATACAATAGAAAAAGCAGTAGGAGAGATTAATGAATGGGAGGATGGGTAGGAACTGACATGAAAGGAAAGCAGATCAGGGAAATGGTAGGCAGAAGCAAAACACTGATGAAGAAAGAAAGAGTAATAGGAGAGAGGACAAACAGAAGGAGGAACAGGAGGGAGGGAAATACACAAACAGTAATCATAACTGTGAATGTGAATGGGATGGCCTCTTCCATAAAACAGAAGTGGAGAGCAGAGTGGGTCAAAAACCAGAACCCTATAAAATGCTATTTATAAGAAACGCATTTGAAGCAGAGGCTCACAGAGTAAAAGTAAGTGGCTGGAGCAGAATCAATCTATTATGCTTCAGCTAAAGTGAAAAAAGCAGGAGCAGCAGTCCTGATCTCAGACAGAGTAAAAACAAAAATAGACCTATTAAAAGAGATAAGGAGGGAAACTACATCTTGCTAAAAGGTGCCAGAGACAATGAAACAATCTCAATACCAAATATTTGCACCAAGTGGTATAGCATCCAAATTATTAAAGGAGAAATTAAGTGAGTTACAGAAAGAAATAGTAAAACTATTCTAGTGGAGGACCTCAATTGTCACTTAGAACTTGATAAATCAAGCCAGAAAATAAAAGAGAAATTAAGGAATTAAATAGAATATTAGATACCATACACAAAATAGAACAGCAAGGAATAGTCTGTCAGATCATGGAAAGGGGGAAAATTCATGACTAAAGAATATATAGAAAGCATTATAAAATGCAAATAGATAATTTGGTTATATTAAATCTAAAAACTTTATAAATAAATATCTTTATAAATAAAAATCTAAAAAAACTAAATATAAAAATCTAAAAACAAACTAAACCAATGCAACCTTTTTGATCTGTTTTTTATTTCACAATTGTAATTAATATACAAATATGTTTTATGTGATATCACATATATAAACTGCATCAAAATGCCTAGTATTTTCAGAAAAGGAGAGGAGAGGGAGAGAGGGGAAAAGGTTTGAAATTCATAATCTTATAAAAATGAATACTAAAATTTTTTTTGGCATGTAACTGGGGAAAAAAGAAAATACCATTTAAAAAATTAATATGGGAAAAAAGAATTAAACTAGACCAAGAATTCACAGGGAATGTTGATGCTAGAAGTGTCTCTTTTGGAATTAATTCTCAAATTATATGAAAATAAAGAAAATAAAATTGGTAGGTAGAGCAAAATGCTTTAAAGACTTTCAACTAAGTATCACAATGTATATAAGTTCTTATACGTTTCTTTAATAAACACAACAAAATATCTTTGCTTGTTAATCTCTGACTTTTAATAAAAAATGAAACATCAAATATTTAATTAATTAATTATTAAAAATTAATAACTAAACAGGATACTGACTAAAAGTGGATTTGAACTTAGGAAGAGGAATCTTCTTGATTCCAGATTGGGAACTCTATCCATTGTGCAATCTAGCTGCCCACAGAGAAGAACGTAATCTACAATGTTAAAAGGAATTTTTTCCCTTGTGAGTTCCCTATACCGATGAGATCACAGATCCAATCCTTTTCTCTAATATTCTTTTAATGATGACATAAGGTTGCTAATCATATGACAAAAATTTCCAGTCATCTAGATGGTAATGGAGAGTTGTTCTCAGAGCATATTACTAATGATGATTTATGTGAAATACATCAAGAGAATATATGTTAGAAAAAGTGGTGGGTCAGTCATAGAGCAAGAGCCATGTAACAGGTGCATAATAATACAGTGTCCCATTGGTACCCAAGAAACATCCAAATACCTCGAGGAAGGCCATTTTATCTTCCTCTATGGAAGATTTATGGAAGGAGATGATCAAGAGAAGCTTAATATGAGACATGAACAATGCTGGAATTTTTCTTTCTGGGTTCTGCATATTTATTATAAGTTTTCTTTCTTTTTTTCTTTTTTTTCCTGTGGGGAGGAGGGAGAGAGAAAGTGGTTAGCCATAGAGTTGTTAAAAAAAAAGAGAGAGAAAAAAAGAAATAAAAAAGAGTCATTGAAGTATTATATTAAAATGCACAGTAGAGAACAGAAGAAATCCTAGAAGGAACACAGACCAATAGGACAGCTTTGAAAGTTACATATTTACATGTTATATCCTTAAAAGAAAAATCTTCCCACAAAACATTTGCAGTTTCATTTATAATCCTCTTTCTGTCCTAATTTCTATATGGGAATACTTGGTGTTTGTTAACTTCAGAATAAAAAAAGAGAAAAAAAATTTAGAATAATGCAGAATGAGAAAGAAGTGATGCCCTTTACACACATTATCTCATTTGATCCTTATAACAATTCTATGAGAGAGCTACCATCTTCCTTCCACTTCCAGGTCAAAAAACTGCAGAAAACTCTCAAACTTTAATATATTTACTTTTGGTTTTGAATCTAGCTCTTCCTGATGACAAATTCTGAATTCCATCACTATACCAATCTGATTCTCTAAGTGCTGAAATCAGAATATATAGCCATTTATAGAATTAATTTTAAGATATGTTGTCCAAAAGTTTGTTTCCAGGAAATCATAAATAAATTGCAAAACAATTAGTAGTCAGTTCTATAGATCAGTCAGCAAAACAGCATCCATGCATACATTAAAACACACAGTATTTATCAGAATATAAATTTCTTGAAGACAAGGACTGTTTTTGCTCACCTCCTATTTGTCCCCAGGGCTTAACATTTAATAAATACTCGTTGCTTGCTTGCTTGCTTGATGTGGAAAATACCTGGATAGTATATTCAGAACTGTGTAGTTTGTGGGAATTTAGTTGCTATCTAGAAAACAATTTCTCTCATTTCTTTTTCCCCTCTTCCTTTCTCTTCTCTTCTTCCTTTTCCTTAATTTTCTTTTAACTTTTGTCACTTCTTTTCTTTTCCTAAAATTCTAGTAATTGGCAAGAATATATTGCTTGAAGTCAAATTTGTAATTTTATTCTTAGAAGTTGAATATCTTTGATTTTTCTTTCTAAAGGTAAAGCATTTCCCCTTAGGGTTCAGCTAAGTGAAAATACACTTCTGAAATGATTTGTTCTGCTAGCTTCCTAAAGACAAGAAAGCCATCTGCTTCACTTTGTAATAATCCCTTGAACTAACATCAGAACCACTTTATTCCTGTTATTGGCTTTATCTTTATTGTTTAATGTCTGTTGGGAGATGAGCAATGTGCCACTTCATGATTTAAGGTCATATTTATGTTCCTATTATCAAAGCTAATAATTTGTCTCAAGTAAAGTGTTTCTCTTTGATAAAAATCATTAGAATCATTCCTCATTCCCCATCATGGGTAAATATAAATGTGTTTGACTTTTTCCCACAAGTATTTTTGAATTTCTTTAATCTTGAGTTATATAGGAGGGACATGGAACACTATATTTTCTTTATCAGCACTTTAATGTGCAGTCTATACTCAAGGCAGGCATAAGGCATGACTTAAGATAAATGATTATTTTTCACAACAGAATAAAGTTATAAATAACAAGGGAATAATAAGGATAAAGATAAGAAGGATAAGAAGGAAACTTTGAGATAATTTAGTTTCTTATTTTAAATTAATTTTATTGGAATATTTTAACATTATATTCATTTCAAAATATCCCTTTGCCTCATTCTCCACTAGAGAGCCATCCATTGTAAGAAAGATATTAAAAGAAGGATGAAAAAAATCAATTCAGTAAAACTTACCAATGTATCAGCTGTATCAGACAGCACACACAATATTCCATAATCAAAGTCCCTTATCTTTGCAAAAAAGGGGAAAAGGTGCACTTTATTCACTCTTTTCTGGGATCAAAATTACTACTGTAATTATACAGCCTTTACTTTTTGGCCTTTTCAATTACACAGTTGTAATCAGTCAATCAATCAATTAATATTTATTAAGTGCTTACTATATGCTAGGCACTGTGCTAGGGGCTGGAAATCCAAGGGCAAAAATTGAAGTTACCTCTACTTGGAATGACTTTACATTCTAATGGTGGAGACACATATATATCTACATATATATATATATATATATATATATATATGTACATATATATATATATATAAAAACACTATATACACACATATACATATATATATATAACAAATATAAAGTTAATAAAAATAAATATGCATAAAGAGATTAAATACAAGACAATTTGAAATGGAGAACACTAGCAATTGGGGAAGCAAAAGGCTTCCTGCAGAAGATAGTACCCAGCTTGTAAAGAGAGAGACTCTGAGGCAGCTCATTCTAGGTGACCGCCAGGGGAAAGGAAGGGAGACAGGAGATTAGTGTCATATGTGAGGAAAAGAAGTCAGTTTGGCTGGATCACAGAGTAAGTTGGAGAATAATGTCTGATGAAGCTGGAAAGATAGTTTGGGGCCAGATTTTACAGATTTTTAAAAGCTAAACAAAGCAGTTTATATTTTGTCCTAGAAGCACTAATAAACTGCTAGAATTGGTTGAGTTAGGGAAGTTATTTGGTCAGATCTTCACTTAAATAAAGTTACTTTGACCTCAGTATGTAGGATAGTTTGGGGTAGAGTGAGACTTGAGGCCGGGGAACCAATTAGGATTCTATTGTAACCCAGGGGAGAAGTGATGAGAGCCTTAACCAAGGTGATAGCTACATGGTGCAAGAAGGCAGACATTGTGCTTTTTGGGTTTTTTGGTTCTGGTTTTTATTCTTCACTTTTCATGAATTTATATGTCTCTGTAGGATTCTCCAAATTCTTCAGATTTGTGGTTTTTTGTTTTGTTTTGTTTTTGTAGTAAAGTGATATTCTCTTATGTTCATGTACCATGATGTATGGCCATTCTCCAACATCTCTTTTCTTCTAGTTCTTTGCTAGAAAAAAACCCAAATCTTATGAAAATGTTGTTGTATTTGTTAAGACTTTTGGTAAGATCTTTTCCTTCCCAATCTTTAATTTCCTTGCAGCATATACACATGTTTAGCAGTGAAATCTCTAGGTCAAAAGGCATAGAAATTTTGGTCACATAATTCCAAATTACTTTCCACAATATTTGGACCTAGTTCATAGTTCTACCAGTAGTGCATTAGTGTAACTTGTTTTTCCACAATTTTCCCCCCTTTTAGCAGTCTATCCTTTTTTATCTTTGCTAATTTGCTGAGTGTAAAGTGAAACATCAAAATAACTTCAATTGGTATTACTTTTATTATTACTCAGAGCAATTACTCATATGATTTTTTTTACTAATTTGCAATTCTTCTTATAAGGATAATTTGCTCATATTAAGTCAAGTCAGGTCAACAAGCATTTATTAAAGTACTGCTGTGCAAGCATTGGGGAGACATAAAGAAAGACAAAAACATGGTTCTTACCCTCAAAGAGCTCACTTTTCAATGGGAAGACAAGGTGGTGCAAACAAGAAACTGACAGGATTAACTGGAGATTATTTTACTATACAATTAAGAGCAATTCGAAAAAGGCTAGAAGTTGGGACTCTAATTGAGTCTTGAAGGAAACCTAGGAAACAGGTGATGAGGAGGAAGATCATGGTAGGTAAGTAGGAGGGATAGTAGGTGAAAATGCATGGTTCTTGATATGTGTCAGTTTCCGACATATCTTGGATATCAGGGATATTTGATGCAAAGATATTGAATATTTTCTCTTCTTATCCTGGACACTTTGGGGTTTATTCTTGCAACAGTTTTCCATTTCATGAAGTTTTGATGGTGAATAAAAAAGGAACAATTGTCAATCACTCTTGCTTTCTGAGTCCTACCTGCCAATGCCTTTTTGTGATGGAGCTTCCCTAGCAACATCCTTTTTTCTGGGGTAGTTTTTCTTTTCTAGTACCTCATTCTCTCTTCCTTCTTATAGGCAAAGCTTTCTTTTCAAGCCTGCTCCTGGCTGCATGACAAATATCCAGAGGAAATGGGAAATAATGGCCATTTTCTATTTCCAAAATCACATTTTGCCATTTTGCCTTGGACTGGCTTGCATGTGCAGGGAATACCTGGTCTTAAGGATTACTCTTTTTTTTTCTCTCTCAAATAAACTTAGGTATAATAAATGTGCAATTTCATACCCCAAATCAGTTTGCACTGGCAAATTTAGCTCTTCTCTCCTAAGTTTGGCTCTCCTCCTTCTAATCTCTTGCATACATTCCAGTAAGCAGAAATGGCACTTATTTGATATCTCTTTGGTTTTAATATAGTTTCGATGCATAACAAGAATTCCCAAAAATACTTAAGGAAATAGTAATTCTAAAGGAGACCATTCAGTTTGCAGCTGGGAAGAGACTTTTCTCTATTGCATATCCTCATTTTCTGTTGGGATGAGTAAGAGCAAGAAGCATGTGAAGGTAGATACAAGGGGATGGATCCCTCCTTCAGGGGAACCCCAAGCTGTGTTTCTTTGTAGAAATCCATGGCTTATGGTTTGATGGACAGGAGCTGACTCTGGAATCTCTTTTCGCTGCATTGCAATGTCTGGTTGCCTAGACATTAAGATATCTCCTTGCTGACAGCTTGAACCCAAACTAGAAAAGTAAGTTCCTGCTGGCATCCTACCTACAGCCACGATGATGCCATTCTCCACCATTTTGGAGGTCAAACTCCTTCTTCTCTTTAGGGGATAGGGAGGGGACTTTTCTCTCTCACAAACCAATTAAACCTGAAGCTGGATGTAAGACAAAAGTACCAGTGTGCTGTCTATTTTCCAGACCTCCAGTCTTCACTGATTTCTTGGAGGAGTGCTATCCAGGTAATCAAAACTATCTGTTTAACTTTTGGTGATTATCTATATTTTTTAGTTAAGAATTCTCCTCTTAGCCTTAGCTGCAATTTTATTGCCTAATCTTAATGCTTTGTCTTATACCTGATCTCATATTCTTTACAATTAAAAATAATTGGTTACTTTTTATATTCAGAACTCATACGCACTTTGAGTCCACTGTAGTATATGTTCCAATACTTTATTCTCAACTATCTTTTATTTTTTCTAGAAATTCTTTACAAATAGGGAAATTTGCTTTTTTTTTTTTTTGCAATGCAATTGCCTAAGCTCACTCAGTTAGTATTAAGGGTCTCAGTTTAGATTTGAACTCAGCTTCTCCTGACTGTAGAACCAGTAAGCTGTCCACTGTACCGTCTAGCTGCCCCCCAAATTCCCTTATTTTAAAAAAGAGGAGACTAAGATAAAGAAAAAAATGACTTTCTCCTAGACCCACAGCACAAAGTTCCAGTTAAAGATGATCATTAGATCTTAGCCATTACACTTCATTTCTAAGTCCTTGTAGTCATTACTGTAGGGTAGTGGATTTGACCATTTATTCAACAAAAATTTATTAGGTGCTTATCATATCTAGGGATTAAAGACTTAAAACTAGATGAGATCTAAGAAAATCTCTAGTCAAGTCCTCTGATTTTACAGATGAAGAAAATGAAGGTCAGAGGAATGATTTGCTCCAGATTATTCAGATAATAAGTGGCAGATTTGGGATTTAAGGTCAGGTCCTCTCCCTCCAAAAAGCACTGCTTCTTACATAGCTCTAAGTCAATGATGCATAAATTTGTAGTTGTCCCTTACTAATCACCATTCAGCATCTCTGTTAAACAGCTGGTAGCATTATATGCATATTGTAAATGGTGAAATCAAGGTGTCAATCATTAAATAAAGTCCCCCTCTCCTGTAAAACTAGTTAACAGCAGCAGTCAACCTAGAAACCTCTTGAACTCATGGATCCCAGCAGAGCTTTCAAAGCATTTTGTGTAATGTCATTTAATCATTGACATGAATCAGCTGTATTCTGTTATTGTATTATTTGTTAGCACTGAATGATGTGATGTCAGGAGGAGGCTCAAAAGTATCTTTATCTTCTCAACAGGGAGCAGTAAAGTCAAGGAGGTTATGTAATACATCATCTCTTTCCTGGAAGCTCGACTTGTTTCAATATCTTTCCTTTGGTCCTTGCAAAGTAAAGATTCTCGTTCTTTTTATTTCTGTTTGTAATGTTGTTCCTCTCCTCTCCCCACTGGTAGTAATTATGGTATAGTTCTCTTTCCTTTCTTTAGAAAGGAACATTTTGCCAATATGAGTGCTGTTCTATACAAGTTCCTTATCATGTACTTCAAGAAAAATAACATATTATTAGGACCTGTGAAAATCTCCGTGGTGTAATAAGGCTGCTTCTAGGCTTGTTAGTGAGATTTCCAAAATGAAAAGCATTTAAATTTATTTCAGTCCACATTTTCTATGGCAGTGATTTCCTATCCTACTTCTGTGACATCCTATGGTGTCTTCACATAGCAAAACTTTTAGGAAATTCTGGATTCTTAAAACAAAATTCATTTCATTACGTTCATTTTATTCCATAATCTTTTTTCTTGGAGAGTTGTCCATTTACATTTAGTGTTACATTTGTTATATGTATATTTTTCTTGGTTAAATGATTATTCAATTAATCTTTCATATTTTATTCTATTATCTTATTTTATTATCTTTTTATTATATCTTACTTATTTTATTATTTATTATCTTTATTTATTTTATTTAGATATATTTTATTATAAATACATAACATGCATGTTATGTGTTTATTATTGTTGTTTATTATATTTTTATTATATTTTATTTTACTGTTATTTACTCAAGCTAAACTGAATTACTCTAAACAAAATTCTTACATCTTATATTGTAGGTTTCTATGTCTTTACCCTTTATCAGAAATGGACATTTTGTTTCAGGACTACCTTACTTTTCCCCTTCTTATCACCTTTTTGCTGTTGTTAAACTAAAAAACCCTTCTGAAACATTTAGTAGTTTAGCTGATAAAGTATTACGAGGTTGCTCATATTTAGTTAGGAACTGGCTTATATTGACTTGAGAAATGTGATTTGTTTTAAAAACCTATATTTAGTTTGAGAGTCTATTGTTTTAAAAAAAATTTGAAATGGAGGGAGGGAAGAAAAAAAAGAAATTTACACAATAGGTTTGTTGTATATTTGAAAGGAATAGCAAATTGTGTACAGTAGATTTGCAGTTTCATATGCAATCATCTTTTTTATTGTGCTATATTATGGAAATGCTTTTATTCCATTGATTAAAAATAAAATAAACAAAAAGTTAAAAAAATACATATACCTCCTGAACTATTTAAAGATTAATTGTTATTTAAATGTCCACCTCTTTTTTCATATAGCACACTACATTTTTTTTGAATAGATCATTTTGGGTCATGTATTATGCCTCTGAAATTTGAACCTGCCATTCTATTTGTCCAGTCAATTAATTACTTTTCATTGGGTAATCTGCTAAAATTTTAATTAGTGTCCCTTGATATGCCATACTTGTCTTTTTGAAGCTTGCTGTATTTTTTCCTTGTTATTATTGTTTTGGAGCCCAGCTATAATATGTTTATGAGATTTTGAGTTTAAATTTACTTAAGCTTATTTACATATCAGAATTCTGTGAATTCTACATTTATATAGTTTTTGTTAATTCAGAAAAGTTTGTTTGAGTGATTTCCTTGATTACAGTGCTCAGCATTTTTTCTTTTACTATATTTCCAAGAATGCTAGTATCATAAAATCATGTCTCGTAAATCATCTAGTATAATTTTTCTACTATATATATGATTAAAGTGAAATCTAAGGAAGGGAAATAATTTGCTGGGAGTATACAAGTAGCAAGTGGCAGAGCTTGGTTTCAGAAACATGATTTCTGATCTGGAGTCAGAAGTCAAGATTATTTAATTCATGTTATGCTCATGTAGCTCTCTAAGATTTATACACTAAGTTAGAGATAGTTGCAATCAGTATCAATGAAGGGAGTTCCTACACTCCTGAAAACACAGATCCTTGACATATTGATATATTGATGTAGATGAGCAAGGACTAAATATTACAGGAGATACAAAAAGAAGTAAACATAACAATGTCTCCCCTGGAGGAGTTTATAGATGACAAGGTTATATATTTGAGAAACAGAATGGTATAAGGGCTAGAGAGCTAGAGGGTCTTAGAATCAGGAAATCCAGGGTTCAAGTATTACCTCAGACATATCTATATGTCTCTGATAATCTCTCCATGCTCCTGTAAAGTTTCTAAAACAAGAAATTATAGAATAGTTGTCCATTTATAATGGGAGTATCCTCTCCTCCCAACTCCACTTACCATAGGAATATATTAGCAAGTATGATTTAATTAAAATATAAAAGCTTTGCAAAGGTTAGGAATTAGTTATTAAGGGAAAACTCCTAACCCATTAAAAGACTTTCTCTGAAGAGCGTTAAGAGCCCTTAGGTCATCTAGTCTAATCCTTTGTGAGAATGGATAGAGTCAGAACAATAATGCACTAGTAATGGAGTTAGAATTTGGTCCAGCCATTTTTGGAAAGCATTTTTCATTGCCCAAAGTCACTAAAAGATGCTAAACTTCAAAAGGATTAAAGTAGGAGGAAAAGGGGAGGATTCTGGGAAGATGGCCAATTTTAAGCTCTCCCGATTCCCCCCACAAATAGAACAAATTTGTGTCTCAGGGCAAATCCAGACTAGTGAAAAACCAAAAATACTGGTGGCAAAACAGCGGTCCTCCAGATAGAACTTGAGAAGATCTGTGGAAAGACCTCAAGCCAGGAGAAACCTGTCTGAAGGGCAAACACCTCTGGGCTAGCTCCCCAAAAACAGTTGGTGGGACCCCTTGGTTTATCTGGTTGTGGCTGGAGCCTCTGCAGGAACCACAGAGACTTTTACCTCCAGGACTGTTTGTGGAGTCTGGAAAGACTGAGGGAACCTCGGCTGATTAGGACCACCTGGCCCAGGTGTGTTGCTCAGACACTGCCCAGGATGATAAGGAACCAGCACCTGGGGAGTGCAGGAGCAGCAAGGAGGGGCAAGGCTGGCTGGGGGCACTTGCTGGAGTGGAGAGCTCTTGGTTTGGGGGCCTGGTCAGAGGGAAGAGCTGACCCTTCAGTTTGAGGATCCCCACCCCACCATTTGAGGTGCTAAACTAATACCTCTTTTTTTTAAATGAATTGACAAAGAAGAAAGAACCCCAGCATCGAAACATATTATGGGAACAAGGAAATGCGGGATTCATCTTCAGAGGGAGACACTTTATTTAAAAAAGCTTCTATCACAAAGAGGACGATGAAATGGCTCCCTGGCCAGAGAAAATTAATAGAAGAGTTCAAAAATCAAATGAGAGATATTAAGGGATAACTAAGGAAAAAATTAAAACTATCCAAGGAAAACAAGATAATGAAAAAAAATTAATCAATTAGAAAAAGAGGTACAGAGTCTTAAAGATGAAAACAACTCTTTAAAAATTAGAATTGGGCAAGGGGAAGCCAGTGAAGCTATGAGATACCAAGAAATCACAAAACAGATTATAAAAAGTGAGAAAATAAGACAGAATGTGAAACATCTCATAAGAAAAATGACAGATCTGGAGAACAGATCAAGAAGAGAAAATATAAGGATAATTGGACTGTCAGAAAGTTGCGACCAAAAAAAGAACCTTGATACAATAATGCAGGAAATAATCCTAGAAAAGTGTCCTGGAGTTATAGAACATGAGGGGAAAGAAGAAATACAAAAAAATCCACTGATCACCACCTAAACGAGATCCTTTGTAGAAAATACACGTTGCCGGGAGGAGGGCTTGTAATTCTGAAAATCTACTTATATTGGCAATGAGTTCAATAGACAACACTACATACATACCATAAAGGGTATAGCACCCTCCAAAATACATCAAGAAATAAAGAGAGAGGGATGGACAGATGGAGAAGCAAAGAGTGAGAGGAAGACAAGGGAGGGATTCATTGGGGAGGGGAGGTTAAGTAATTGTAAGCCAAGTTATGGAGCAGAATTTAATGAAAGAGTCAGTAGAGATAGTAAAAGCATGTATGTGTATGTGTGTGTGTGTGTATGTGTGTGTGTGTGTATATATATACATATATATATATACATACATACATACATATATCTTTTCTTAACTGTAGCTTGGGGGGATGAAATGGAGAAATGGAGATATATATGTATCTATGGGTGTGTATGTATATATGTTTATATCTAGATATGTATCTATAAATATATAAATATAAGGATTTAAAATATCAGATGGGAAGAGAGAGGGAATTCCAGAGAATACGTGTGTGCAAAGACACAAGTTAGGAACATGAATTCAATGTTCAAGACATTGTATAAATCAATTTCTTTGGAAGTGAGTTTTTGCTTAGAGGACTAGTCTGTAAAATTTTTCAATTTGATATTTTTATGTAGTTAATTTGCTGTTGGCCTATTTACAACCACCAGATGTCAGTGCAAACAAAGGAGTCTCAGCTCTGGTCATATTCTCAGCTGCAGTGACTATTTACTAATTAGAAAAATAGCACTAATGAATAGTGATATTATTTTATCCCTTTGCTACTTGGCGTCTTTGATAAGTAGCATGCAATGATTGCAATGGACTATGTCTAAGTAAAATGTTTTAAGCAAGTCTGGGAATGAATCCCAGGAATTTGTGGAGGGAACAGATCTTCACATTCTTTGCTTTATTGCTGCATCCCATTTCAGGGTCCAAATCTTCCTCCTTAGGAAACAGCATAATATGTATTTTAAAAATTAGGGAGTCTGGTGTGGTGGTTATAAAGCTGGTCTCGGGGTCACAAGAACCTGGTTTCAAGTCCTGCCCCTGATACTTAATACCGGAGTGATGTTAGGACAATTATTGTTTCTAGTTTCCTTAGGTGTTAAATGAAAAATTAGGACTCAAGGGCCATTGAGGTCTCTTGGCCCATGAAGAGCCAAGTAGGTCTGTTGACTAATACATGTGTATGGAAATCATTCTGACTGCTTTATTTGTTCCATATGGGAAGGAAAGAGACAGGTTATTGATCAGCAAAGCCTTAAGTTGTTTTGTATACTTCTCAAATTAGTTGGCAGGAGGATTTCTATACCTTAATTACAGCACGTTTCTGCTCTTTGAGTTGTGGGATGTCAGTTTGGGTAGTTTCCTTTAATTGGAAAGATTTTATATTATTTTAGAAATTTATTTGGCTGCTGAAAGAAAGAGCTAAAATAATCATGCAACCTATGTGTCAATGGAGACCTGGATCTCCTGATATATCGCATCCTGGAGTCTCTCATACAATTATTATTACTTATGTTCCCATCCAGGGAAAACCTTGGATTTATCAAAAAGGGAGGGATAGAGAGAGAAATGGAAGGAGAGTTTGAATTTTCCAGTTTGATTTTCTATTCAACCAGTCTTGAATTCAATAGAATAGATCCAACCTAGATAACCATGTGAGAGAATAATTGGTTTTTTAAAAAAACCCTTATAACAATAACATGGGGGCAGTTAGGTGACTCAATGGATAGAGCACCAGTCCTGAGTTCAAATCTGGTCTCAGACACAACACTTCCTGGCTGTGTGACCCTGGACAAGTCACTTAACCCCAATTATCTCAGAAAAAAAAAACCCAACAATGTGATTTTCAGTTCTCATTTGTCTTAGATGTGTATGTGTATGTTTGTATAGTCTAGGTGAATAAATATGTATGTGTCTAATGAGCTATACCTAAGTACTCACTTGTCAGGAAGACATTCTTTCTCTTTTTGGAAGTCATTAAGCATCCCTCTCCATTCTTCCAATGATTCACAGAACCAGTAAAAAATAGGTGTAGGCTGCTCTTCTCCTGCCATATCTCATTGATGACCTAAATATTTGCCTTGTCACTGAGGCAGTGACTTTGCTTATCTTAAATGAAAACTTTGTTTTTCTTGCCTTGGACCACAGGGTCCCTCTTCAAATTTCTATTTCTCTATGACTCTATCCAATACTGGTCACTAAGTGTGTGTGGTTGATTGTATAGATTGATTGAATAATGGAACCACATTTCAGTTTTGGAATAATACTTGGAGACAGGGGAATGGACTAAAAGACTTCTGAGATAATTTCCAATTCCAAGATCCTAAGTTAGATAAATGAGAACTGAAAAATCATATTATTGTTAAAAGGTTTTTTAAACTAATGATTCGCTAACATAGATATCTAGGTTGAACCTAGCCTTGTGAAGTCAAGACTGGTAGAATAGAAAGTCAACCTGGAAAATTCAAGCTAAAGTAAGTTTGGCAAGGACCAGAAATATCTGAGAGATGAAAGAGCACCTACTTTGTTTTAGCTACGAGTAATGGTGGGGATGAATATCCATGAAAAGATCATTTTCGTCATTTAATTAACATTTATTAAGCATCCACTTAATACCAAACACTGTGATAAATAATGAAGAGGCAAAAAACAGTTCTTATTCTTAAGGAGCTCACGATCTAATAGGGATACAATATACTTTTCACTAATTTAGATTTGTGTTTTTTTTAATGAGGAAAAGATAAAATGAATTACCAGAGAACTGCTGAAATGTGGTTGTAGCAATGCTTATTAATACAAATGTTCAGGAAAACATTTTTTAAAGGGTTGGTGGCAACATCACAGTTTGTGGTGCATGAGATTTATTTTCCTTCAAACAGTATCTTGTTTGTTTCTTATTATATGCTTTCTTATATTATTTTGTTGTCATGGGTGATATCTTAACTCTCCAACTAGTTTATAAATTCTTTAAGGTCAAAGGCTGTGAATCAGATTTCTTTATATTCCCTCTCAGGGTGATATATCACAGTGCTTTGCATACAGTAGGAGCACAAGAAACATTTGTTAATCATTTGTTGATAAAGGCAGGGTTATGTGATATGGTCCCTGAGGGTAATCAAATGATCCAAGAGGACCAAAGAAGGAAATTGAGAGTCACAGATGGAGTGATTTCCCCAAGATAGTAAGAAGCAAAGCCTCTCTCACTCCAAATCTGACACCTTCTCCACTACACCACATTTGAAAATCAATTAAACACTGCCAGTCATCTCATGCCAACAATTTTTGACAGTCTGTATTCCAAATATAAAAAGTTTAAATGTAAAATCACAGAACCAGAGAATGTTAATGTGTCAGAGGGGACCTTAGAAGTCATTTTATCCAATGTCATTTGACAGAAGGAAACTGAGGCTGAGAGATGTAAAATGATTACAGTGTGATAAGATCATACTATAGTGAACAGCAGAGGCAAGGTCAGAAACTAGAATTAATTACTAAATTTTATTAGTCTTGTGAGAAAAATAGGTAAATATCTTATTCTCAATAGAAGGACTTGGAATTATGATTTTATTTTATTTTTTGGAGATCATGGGCATTTTTCAGTCACATCTGACTTTTCATGTCCCCATTTGGAGTTTTCTTGGCAAAGACACTGAAGTAGTTTGCCATTTCCTCTTCCAGTTCATTTTACAGATGAGGAAACTGAGGCAAACAAAATAAAGTGACTTGCCCAGGGTCACACAACTAGTAAGCTTCAAAGGTCACATTTGAACTCAGTTCTTCTTGACTTCTGGCCTGGCACTCTATTCATTACTCTACTCAGCTGCTAAAGAGCTGTCAACTGGGGAAGAACTAAACAAATTTTTCATGAAGGCAATGGAATGTTACTGAACTCTAAGAGAAAAAAATTTGAAGAATTCAGAGGAATATGAGAAGACAAATGAACTAATATAGAATGTAAAAAGAACCATGAAAATGATATACATCACAACCAACAATGTAACCTGAAGAACATAACAATAAAATGGAATGCTTTGTGAGTGTATGATATTGGTTCTGGAAGAGAAGTGAGAAAATGCTTGTCCTTCCTTTTTTGAGGATGTAGAGGTCTATGAATGTAGAACGATGCACATGCTGTCAGACTGATATTTTGGATAGATTTACAGAACAGTTATTTTTTCCTTTTAAAAAAAATACTTATAAGAGATGGCTCAGTTTGGAAAAGTCAGGGGAGCCATTGTATTTAGAAATGTGGGTGGGAGATATAAAGACAAAGGATCTCAATGAAAAAATGTAAAATAAAAATATCTATTATATTTTAGGTAGCTATTGACACAATAGATAGAACAATGGACCTGGAATAAAAAATGGAGTGCAAATCCAGCTTTAGACACTAACTAGCTATGTGACTCTGAGGAAGTCACTTAATCCCTGATTGGCTCAGTTTCCTCAATTGTAACATGGGGATGATAATATCACTTACCCTCCAAGGTTGTCATGAGAATAAAAAATAAAATAATATTTGTAAAAACTGTTAAGCACAGTATCTGGTGCATAGCAAGCACCATATAAAGGC
The DNA here is from genome assembly GCA_023553655.1 of Myrmecobius fasciatus. Taxonomy (NCBI): domain Eukaryota; kingdom Metazoa; phylum Chordata; class Mammalia; order Dasyuromorphia; family Myrmecobiidae; genus Myrmecobius; species Myrmecobius fasciatus. The sequence continues at coordinate 1,936 of JAJPUD010004631.1, read as the reverse complement.
TTATTCCCTTCTCCTTCTCTATGGACCAAGTTAAATGATCCATATAGAAAACCTATGTGAACTGATGCACAATGAAGTCAGCAGGACCAGGAAAATAATTTATACAATAACAATGGCATTTTAAAGGCAAACAATTTTGAAAGATTGAAGAAGTCTTCCTCTTTGTAAGAACCAGCATGGATTTCAGCAGATCATTTATGAAGCCTGTGATGGACTAACTCAAGGTATAGCATGAAATACACATTTTTAGACATGACCAATCCAGGAATTTGTTTTGCTAGATTATGCCTATTTATTACAATATTTTTCATTCATGACAAAGATAGAAATGTGTTTAACCTATATTGGATTGCTTCCTGTCTAGGGGAAAGGCAAGGGGGGGAAGGGAGAGAGAAAAAATTGAAGCAAAGGTTTTGCAAAGGTGAATGCTGAAAACTATTTTTGCATGTATTTGAAAAAATAAAAAGCTACTAAAAAAAAACCCAAATTCCCCAACAATATTTTTCCTTTTTCTCTTTCTAGTTGGGGGAGGAAGAGATAATATAGAAAATAAATGCTTATTAATTGAAAAAAATAACCTATATAAAGAGTGCTCTCATAGATGATTGCTCTACACAGAATTTTGCTTCTAATGAAGGGACTCCATTTTTCTTTCAACAGAAATCTTAAAGTGAAAGGGAAGTTGAGGTTAATTTTTTTTTTCTCAAACCCCAAGGCTTATTTCCCTGAGGAGGTTTTAGTCTTTTTGAAAAGAAAGATCAAGGAAAACCTTGAAAAAGGAAAGAGATCATTATTTATGACTAAGGTCTTGAACCATTGTGAACAAGAACAGCAGGGCAAGGTTGACTGAGGGGCTATACAATGCTCCTTTTTGGAAGATCCCAGGAAATAGATGGAGAAGCAAAAGCATGAACAGGCTGCCCTGTGCACAGGCTTCAGACATATGCCAAAGGCACCATTTTGTTGTTTCCAACTTTGTTCCCAGGGTGAGTTTATGGCATAGTACATCCAGGTCTAACAAATGTCTATAGAGCTTTGTAAGAAGTTAGCAGAGTTGACCCCGGGATAGTGTTAGTAGGCTTGTACCCCAAAGATATTCAGAGAAAGAGGGAAGGAATATGTGTGTGTGTGTCACATATATATATATATCTATATATATGTTTGTATATATGTATGCATGCATATATACATAATAGAAATATGTAATAATATTAATAACTAGCATTAATATAGTACATACTCTGTGCTTACAAATGTGCTCTGTGCTTACAAATATGATCTCATTTGTTATTTCCAACAATCCTGGTTGGGAAATACCATTATTATCCCCATTTTTAAAGACAAAAAACCAAAGTTTAAGTGATTTTTCCACAGGTACACTCTCACTCAGACAAGTGTCTGAGGTTAGATTTGAACTCATGCCTTCTGATTTTAGGCCTAGAATTTTATTTACTGTATTACCTAATTGCCTTTCTCTTTAACTAATGGCAAAGAATTGGAAACTAAGGAGGTAGGTACCCACTAATTCAAAAAAGCCCAATTAGTGATATACTATTTGTTGTTGTTATTCAGTCATTTCAGTCACATCTGATTCTTTGTGACCCCATTTGGAGTTTTCTCGTTAAAAATACTGGGGTGGTTTACTATTTCCTTCTCCAGTTTATGTTATAGATGAAGAAACTGAGAAATAGGGTTAAGTGATTTGCCCAAGGTCTCACAGCTAGTAAGTATCTGAGGCTGGATTTGAAATCAGGTTTTCCTGACTCCAGGCTAGGCATTTTATGAGTTATGTAGCTGTCCTTCAAAAAAATAGGGATTCCCACATGCTTGTTAATTACTTATGTTTTATATAATTTTTTCCTATTAGCAGATGAAAGAGAGAGGGAGAGAGACAGAGACAAGAGACAGAGAGAAAAAAAGATGAGAGATAGAAAAA
>JAJPUD010004630.1:162140-189092 GCA_023553655.1 Myrmecobius fasciatus | reverse complement strand
AAGGTTTTGCTAAGTACTTTCCTCTCAAGAATACTGGGTTTCCTTCATTTCTATTCTAGCAACTATCCGAGGCAATCCCACTTTTGGATAGAAAATGCCATCTATATCCAGAAAAAGAACTACGGAGATTGAATGCAAATCAACACATGCTATGCTTACTTCTTTTTTTCTTTTCTTTTTTTCCCCCCTTCTCCAGTGGTTTTTCTCTTTTGTTCTGATTTTTCTCTCCCAACATGATTCATAAAGAAATGTATATTTAAAAAAAATAAAAATTTAGATTAAATATTCTACCAACTACTTGCTCCATGTTAAATGGGAATCAGATCCAGAAAATAATTTTCTCTTGCTGGTTCCTTTATCTTTTAAAGGATGAAACTATCATTAAAACAAATAAGAATTTTGTTAGCTGCTCTGCTTTTGGAAGACGAAGTTCCAGTAGATGTTTGGATAACTGAAGTCTCCAAGCCCTACTAGATAATACCTTTTTATATACTAGATTTGTCATCTGTTTTTTTGAACTCATCTATTTCCTCTTTCTGTCAAAGTGGTTTGTAGTATAATTCAGTAACAAAACCACTAATGTTTCTCTTTCTAATGAACTTTCTTTCTTTTTCTTTCCTTCCTTTCTTTCCATTGTCCTTTAGCTAAATTTTCAGTCATGTTCCCCACTCCATCCCCCTTTTATTTTTTCCTGAATTTCCTCATGAATATGCCTTCTTTATTATATACTATTCCAATCCTTTAACTGTCCTATTTCTTTTAAATAACGTTTGTCCAAGAGTAATGGTCTATACATGGGTTTCATCCTACCAAGTTTTAGTTAATTTTACCTCCTTGTGCTAAGATTTTTATTTTGTTATCTAAACTTTGTATATAGCTATTTGAGATTGTGGGTTTTGCTACTGGCCATTTGATTTTTTTTTTTTTATCCTGTGAACTTCTGGGTGCCTAAAATGGTGATATTCTCATTTCTTTGTAGCAATTTTATATATTTTTGATGATATTTAACATGGAAGAATAGAAGTTAACAAGAATTTATTAAATGTCTACTATCTGCCAAGTAATGTGCTAAGTGCTTTACAAATATTGTGATCCCCACAACAATCTTGGGAGGGTAGATGCTGCTACTGTCTCCATTTTGCACTTGAGGAAACTGAGACAGAGACCAATAAATCAATTAGTTATGCCCAGGTCACACAGCTAGTAAGAGAATTTGAATTCAGGCCTTTTGACACCAGCTGGGCCCACTGCTCTTTCCATTGTGCTACCTAGGTACTTCCTGGCACAGGGGACATCTATATCTCTTATGACTATAATGATAAGTTATTTTTCATTAGCTTTACTTACTTCCTTTTCTCCTTCCAATGTGTTTTAGTTCAAAATCTTTTTGAATGGTTTCGTTAGACACCTAACAAATATTTTCTTACTAGCTCTTGTTAGGTGTCCTTTCCTATACTTTACCCCTGGGTCAGAAGTCCAAATTCCATTATGACAACTTCATAGGCAGCTGTTCACTTCTCGAAATAAGCTTTTTCTTCTTCATCCCTTGTTTTCAATGGGACTCAGGTCCCTCTGACCTGTGATTTCTTACTCAGGACTCCATGCCTGCAGGTAATACTTTCAGGATTCCTGCTAGCTTAGGCCTAGATGAATCCCCAGAAGTAGGCAGTTGTCACTCATTTTGATAAGTCTTGAGAGGTCCGGGTATATTTTGGATATGTGTCTGGAAAGACAACAAAGCTTTCTATTGCCATCAAGGTGAATAGATGCATTACTACCCTTCTGTTCTTCTCTACACCCTGCCATCTTCTCCCCATTCTGGTCCACCTTTTGGCCATCTCCACTGTACCAGAAACTTGAATTTCACCCCCTGGCAAATCCAGCTCTGTCCAATGAGCTTCTGCCTTTTTCTTTCTAGGGCCCAGACATCTACATGTCTTCTTGCAGTCTCAGCCATGTCCCTGAATGGGGTACCTGACTCCCCCTCCCTCCTTTTCTAGTGACCCTTTATATGTTGGTTTTTTTTTTCCTTTTGTCATAAATTAAGCTTCCTTGAAGGCAGGGACTGGCTGCTTATTTGTACTTGTAAGTGCTTAGCACAGTGACTATTCACTATCTTTCATTACAGTCTCTTCCTTCTTCTCCCTGTCAACTCCCCTCCCCCTGGCCTCTAATCTCTGTCTGTTTCTCTCTGCTTCTCACTCTCAGTCTGACCCTTACTTGGAAATTTCTCATCTGAAAAGTTCTGTGGATCTACTAGATCATTCCTTTGAGGGCAAATAGTTTCTTCCTTTTCAGAGCATCCACTTCTTTCCCCTTACATAAAAAGCATTCTATCTATTTTTAAGCTCTAATTGCCCTTTTCTGACCCTCTCTCCAGTATTCTAATAAGTTGCAAGTCTTCCTTCCTCTATCCCTGATCCTTGTTCTTCCCATAGAAGCTTTTCTTCCACTTCCCTTAAAAAACCACATCATTTACTCTTGCAGTCTGGAGTGTGGAAAGGCATTCTTCAATTCCCTTCTCCATTGAAGACCTGCTGACAATGAGGTAATCAACAAATACTTATTAATGTCTGTGCTAAGTGCCAGGGATAGACAAGCAGGCCTTGATTTCAAGGAGTCAATATTCTAATGGAGAAGACCATATGTCTACGAATAGGCATGGAGAAGATACATAAAGAGTAGGTGGAAGGTAAGCTTAGGGAGAAAGGCACTGGCTTTGAAGGGGACGGGGAAAAGTCTCTTGCAGAAGGCATCATTTGAGCTGAGGAAAGGAAGGAGAGCAATCAAAGAAGGAGGGACAGTTGGGGACAGGTATGGAGAGCATCTTGTATGAAGTCAGTACATCTGGAATGGAAGAGTAATATGGAAAGAAATAATGTGCAAGAAGACTGGCAAGATGGAAATGGGTCAAGCTATGGAGAGTTTTAAATGTCACACAGAGAAGTTTATCTTCTATCTCAACTGGGGGAATCTGTGAAGTTTAGGGGAGGATGATAACATGACTGGACCTCTGTCTTAGGAAAATCACTTTGTCAGCTGAGTGGAGGAAGGACTTCCATAAGGAATAAATGAGAGAAAGAGGAAGGAAGGAAGGACGAATAGATTTATTAAGTGTTTACTATGTACAAGGCACAAATATTGTCTCATTTAATCCTCAAAATCCCTGGGAGGTAGATACTATTATTATCCTCATTTTAAAGATGAGGAAACTGGGGTAGATATAGGTTAAGTGATTTTGTCTAAGATCACACAGCTAGTAAATGTCCGAGACCACATTTGAACTCAGGTCTTCTTGACACCAGAGGACAGTTAGGTGACAGCAAAGTGGTTCAGTGAATAGAATGCTGGGCCTGAAGTCAGAAGGGCCTGAATTCATTTACTAGCTGTCTGACCCTTGGCAAGTCAATTAATCCTGTTGCCTCAGTTGCTTCATCTGTAAAATGAGCGGGGAAGGAAATGGTAAACCATTTGAAAGCTTTGCCAAGAAAATCCTAACAAATAAAAGCCCTCAACATAGCTGTGTGATTTAGCAAAACAAATTCCCCCATTAATCCTGTGCAAAAATAAATGTCTTTTTAAATTTTAAATCCTTCACCTGTCAGGAGTGTCACACTCCATTCTTTTAGACTTATAATTTATCATTGTATTAATCAGACTTCTAAAGTCTTTAAAAGTTGATTTTCTCTACAATGTTATTATCACTCTTTAAATTGTTGTTCTTTTTCTGGTTACTTAACTTTGCCTTAGTTCAGAGGCCTTCTCAGTTTCCTGAAACTGTCCATTTAAATATTTCTTATGGCACAGTAATATTTCATTACATTCATATACCACAATTTGTTTAGTCTTTCCCCAATAGGGCATTCATAACAGTTTCCAATTTTTAATCTAGGATCCTTTGATCACCCAGGCAGCAGAAAATTAAATTAAGGCAAGAAGAAAATAGAGGACACAGGTCGTTTTCTTCATCCACACTTCTGATTTTGTTCTTGGCCTTAAGTGATAAAGGCTATCCTTGCTCAAGGCAAGCTGTCCAGTCATCATCACCCAATGAATTCCCTTAATAGAACTCTTTGTACCATTCAACCTTTTAAGAAAGAACACAGGCCCAAACTCCATTTAAAAATCATTTTATTATTAACATCATCTTTCCATTTAGCCAAGTGTAGGTAATGTATAAGGAATGTTGGTAAATATTCCATTTGGAGCTTCTTTTTTTTCTTTTTTACATATTTCCATTGATAAATAAACTCTGAATTCACATAAAAAAGTTAAACTTAAATAACTCATATTTCCTTCTCTTGTAACAGGCATATATTGGTAAAATATAAATATTCTTGGACTCAGGCTTTGTTCTAAATAAAGACAATTATCAGCCACGCATTACAGTTATTGACAACAAAACCAAGAACTTGTCAGCCGGTCTTCTGGCTTTGACTAGTACTGAGACAAGAAGCAGAAATGTCACATTTGGTTTTGGGGCCAAGGGTAGGAGTCAGGGTAATAGTGGAAAAGAGGGAACAGTTTTCATGACAGGTTTGCTAAAAATAATCTGTTCTGCCACTGAATTTTCACTTTGAATATCTTATTCTACATTTGCTGATTGATTCTGTAATCATTTTATGGAACACTCAGATGTCATCTAACAAAATATGGCACATAATCCATTTTGAACAACATCATTAAAATTGAAAACTACCACGAGGCAAAAAAAAAACAAAACAAAACAAAAAACAAACAAAAAAAAAACAAACCCCAACAACAAAAAACACCCCCCCGCCGCCCAAAAACAAAACAAAGCAAAACACGAATTGAGCATGATTTTAGTTGTGTTTGGTTTGTCGTCTTGGTTAATCTAACATTCATCTACAGCCTCAGTGATTCATTAAATTCCTCCCCCCTGCAAAAACAATCAAGTATTTCCCCTTCCATTCCATTAATCCCAATCTCCTCAGAGACTGAGGTTCCCTCCTACCCCCAACCACACAGTGTGGTTATACTGGCATCTGGTAAGTGTGACCTTGGCCCTCACCTCCAGACATTTCGGCGGGCCAATCTCTTAGCTCAAGACCCACTCAGAGCACTCGGGGAATGATGGTGAAGGGGACAATGGGGCTGCTGGCTTCCAACTCCAGGGCAGTCAGGAAGCACTCGGTAGCAGCAGCGTCATTGCCCTGAGCTTGGAGCACCTCACCAAGGCCATTCCAGACCTCATGGGCAGTCGAGTTCACCTGGACTGCGTCACGAAGAATCTTCTCGGCTAAACTGTATCGGCCTAGCTGGTGAAGGATAAGAGCCTGTGGACAGACAGAGGGCAGCTGTTAGCTCAGGCAGTTAAAATGAAAAGAAAGTACCTGCTCCCAATGGAGGCCAGAGACTGGAAGAGAAGATCCTCTGTAGCAAAATTCCTCATAGTATTGTTCCTACTGGACAGAGGCCAATGGAGAGGGAGAAAAGGTTTTTCCCATATGATGGGATGATTCAGTGAATCCCTGCAGATCATGCTTCATGTCTCCAGGGTTATACCTTTGCTTAAATGATAAGGGAACTCACATTACAACAGTTTACAAGGGGGGCAAAGAGCCTAAATGTCAGGGATACTATATAAAGCTCAGAGAGATCATAGTGACAAGAGTATCACAGAATTTTGAGGTTAGTTCTTCTGATTCCAAATCCAGTGTTCTTTGTACTCAATGGACTACCAAAAAATCTCTTTAAGATAGTGGGGCTATGGGGCAGCTAGGTGGTACAATTGATAGAGCACCAACCCTGAAGTCAGGAGGACCTGAGTTCAAATCTGGTCTCAGACACTTAACATTCCCTAGCTATGTGACCCTGGGCAAGTCACTTAACCTCAATTGCCTCAGGGAAAAAAAAAAAAAAGGAAAAAAAAAAAGATAGTAGGGCTATTTTTGCCATCTTCAAAGTAGAACTTTCATTCCCAATTCTGATTCTAAACAGACACAACTTCTCATACATCTTAATGAACCCAAACTTGATAGTTTCTACTGCCCAGGATCAATAAAGAAAGAGTAGAGCTCTCCCTGCCATGGTGGGAGATTTGGTTCTTGCACTTCAGGATGTATCAGTAGAAATATGGAAACCTATCATCAGGTCCGGGATGGTTATATGCCTTACACACTGAGCAGCAGGAGATCTTGACCTCTAGGCCCCATCTGTGCCTCTAAAGGAAAAGAAAATTGGAGCACTGGGCAAAAGGAGGAGAAAAACTCCCTTATCCTATCAGATGAAATACAGAGTGCTGAATGTGAAGGCAACTGAATCCCAGTTCTGCCATTCACTACCTCTATGTCCTCTGACATATCACAATCCCTTTGGATATTAGTTTCCTCACTAAATGAGAGTGCTGGACTAAAAGGCAAACTCTAAAATGACTTCTTTTCAGTAATTGGGTGACTATGGGTGTGAAATGTCACATACACTGAGATGAGGTTACTATGTCAGTAGGTATGTGTTTTGCAGTAGGGATACCATAGGTACAGGAGGGGAATGACTGTAATGTGAAAACAAAATGGCACCAAAAAAGCTTATTTCTTTAAAAAGTCTTTTTTTTTTTTAAAAGATCCATAAGAACTCTAGCATTGTATAATCTAAATATCACATAAAGGAAGGCCCTGTCAAGATCAGACTTTGGATGAAACTTTAAAAATATTTCTTTTAGGGTTTACCGCCTGACTTCTATGCCCCTGCCAACTAGATCCCATTTCATTCTAAATCTGTTAACCAAGCTGTACAATAGAGCTTCAAGAAGAAAGTAAAAGGTATGGTTTGAGTAGATGTTCAAAGATGCCAATGAATGCTAAATATCCATCCCATGTGTTGTGCTGGAAAGGCATTGTAAGAAAGGAAATAAGCATTTATTAAGTACCAGGCAGTGTGTTAAGTCCTTCAGAAATATTATCACACTTAATCCTTGCAACAATTCTGGGAGTTTGGTACTATTATCATTCCTACTTTTTACACTGAGAAAACTGAAGCACAGACATGAAATGGCCTTTTCAGGGTCAGAAAGCTGGCAATCGTCTAACTCAGGTTAGTCTTGACTCTAGACTCAATGTGCCATGCCACCTAGATGCCTTAGTTGGGGCTATTTCCTGGAGTTCCAGCCAACTGCAATTCTGAAGAGGCTGAGAAGATGAGAGAAGCAATCCCACTATTGTGGAGAAGCAAAAAAGACGACTTATCATATTATTGGCAAACAGATTGACAGTTTTTAAAATGGAGCCAAAGAGTGTATAGGTTTAATCTGCATCAAATAAGCTTGATGCAACTATAGAAAATGAAGTTCTCTTGGCATGGAAAGCAGTGATTCACTGAAGTGCAGGTGAAAGTGGGGCTATCTTCCTCCAGCCTATCTCCCTTATGTGCCCAGGTGCAAGACCATATTAATTGCTTCAAGGCTTCCAATCTTGACAAATCAGGTAGACAGGAAATCAGTACCTACTATGTGCTTAGCTCTCAGCTGCAAAGATTTTCCATTTCCATGCTAATACTCAACATCTTAATACAGGTTTAGAACTGGAAGGAAAGTTGGATGCTGATTAGTCACACTTATTTTACAAATAAGGAAATTGAGGCCCAAAGAGTTTAAATGACCTCCCCTAGATCATCTATGTAGTGAGTGACAGAAGCAGGATCTGAACCACGGTCTCTAATCTCTTTCCATAGGACCATATTCACCATTCACTCACATTTATACAGTTTTGCTTAAAAAAGAAATCTGATAATGTAAAATTTGCAGCCTGGGATCATGGAGACAGCAGGGGATTTACTGGGATGGGGGAGGGGAGGTTTAGAAAAAAAGATAAAAACTCCAATCACAGCTCAGCCACTGATTCCTTGGGATGACATTAGTCAAGTCACTTAGTTTTTGTATGTGGCTTTCAGCTTCTTCATCGGAAAAATAAGGGAACTGTCTTAGATACCCTTAAGGTCCCTTCCAGCTCCTAATGCTGTAATGCAAACAGATAATAGAGGGGTGACTATCCACTTTTCTAAAAATGTGAGCACTTTGGCACATTTAAAATAGGCAGATCTGCAGGAACACACCTTCCATGCAAAGTGAAGCCACCTATATATACTGGGCTCTGCTGTGTGTGTGGATGATTTAATTTAAACAAGAATGTCAGTCAATGATGTTGAAAAATATGTCCAAATTTGACAGAATAAGAAAATTCCTTATTTCATCTGCTATATTCTATGGCTATTTTTGGTATGTCTAGGTCTTGTGTTATATTACCAACCCTACTTCAAGAGACACCACAGAGACAGCATTCCTGGGCAGAAAAGGCAACTCTGGAATTTCCTCTAGCTTAACACTCCTGGGCACTGGTATAATAATCAAAGTATATTGAGCAGCTAACAAGTCTACAGTTTCCCTTTCATTTCTCCAACCATTAATTAATTGCTGACTTTATTGCTTCTTCCCATGGTTTTGACTTAGCAACTGCTTTCCCTAAAAACTCCTGGTTCTCTATAAATATGTCTATAAATTGACATATAGACAGGAATCACTAAATATTAGAGCTTCCATGGCACCAGAACTGGAAGGCACTTAAAGAAGAAGCACCTGCCAAAAAACCCACAGCTAGAATTAGCATCCTAAATTCTGGATAATTGAGGCAGTAATCTTTTCACTACACTATTCCTAGGTTTAACTTACTGATGGAGAGCCTCTTCTTTCTGTTGATCTGGTTGCAAAACGATTGCCAAACCCAAGGATACAAGCAAAAGGGAATGCACTTCTTATCTTGACAACCAGAAAACAAATTAATATCTTGAAGGCAAAAAGGACAAACGACTCAGTCCTTCATCGTGATTTCCTACAGTAAACCCAGCCAATGGCTTAATGATGGTAAATGGAAATTTGTAACCAATTTACTTGGAATGGAAATGATCATACACTAAGTCCTTCCCTTCTTCCCCAGCATGGACATGGCTTGCTAGTTTCTATGCTGGAGGTTTTTCATTAGAACATGAAAATCTTCCGAATTCACAAATTCACAAATCTGTACCACATGCAAACCCCTACAAACTGGGGGGGAAAAAATCAACAATCTTTCCAGGCAGGATTGATCAACCAGTCAGTCAAGTTAGGCACAACTACAAACTAAGAGGCTGATCTTTTTACCATTTAACCATGGGACTCAGGGGACCTCACCATCTTCCATCTAGACTTCACCAAATATTCTGGAAACAGTCACTGGATCCACTACAAACTCAGACAACATACTTCAAGTAGGCCTCCCTAATTAGATGGAAAATCATTACCTTTCGTAGGCTCCTACCACAGCAGCTGCTTCAATACTTTCTTTCTATCCTCCACCTTCTAACTCTCCTCCCACTTTCATGAGACTAAGGCCAGCCATCTGATCCCCTACATCCATCCTCTCCCCAGACTCAGAACCTTTCTATATCTACACCCTCTTTGCTTCAGTCTCAGAGAATGAGACAGCCTTTTTCTCTGCCAAGGTTAGTTCCTCAATTTGATTTTACCACTGCTCCTTGATCTCCTCTCCATTGGTCTGCATGTATAGGTACAAACAGGAAGATTTTATGTATATGTGTATATATATATATATATATATATATATGTATGTATTATATGAGTATTGTGGATATCTACATATATCCACACATATTGATATCTACACACACACACACACACACACACACACACACACACACACACACACACCCTTACAAACATGTCCAGGTTTCTCCTGTTGTTTAAACAACAATATCAACAACAAAAATCATTTGACCTTGCTGTATCCTGTAACTGTTAAGCTTTTTGAAAGAGTAGCTTACATATTCTTGGTGCTTTTTCCTTTTCAACTCTTTGCAACTTCACTTCTGCTGGTACTACTCTGTTGAAACTGCTCTCTCCAAGGTCATTAATGACTTTTTGGTCTCCAAATTATCTGTAACTTTTTTAAACAGATCAAAATCTGGGGCATTTAATATATTTAAAACCTCAATTCCAAGACAAAAGCATGTCATTGTGGTGCCAAAAAAAAAAAAATAGGTAATAAGGCAAACAGGGGTTAAGTGACTAGCCAGGGTCAGAAGGCTAGTGCATTTCTGAGGCCAGTTATGGACAGCCATAGGTTATCATTATCACACAATCCAAAACAGTGGAAAGATTCTTAGATGACATTCATTCTAATCCATCTCTTACCAAAACCCCTTCTACAACATTCTTACAAGCACTCACTCTCTTTTGAAGATTTTTACATAAACTTTTATGTAAATCTAATTTTATGAAAATTTTCCTTATATCATATAAGCTTAAATCTCCTCTTTAAACTTCCAACAATTCATCCCAAACCTCCTCTCTACCTTCTACCACCATAACATGGTCAAGGAAATGAATATGATTCTTCTGCTATACAAGAAATCACATGAGGCAGGTAGGTAGCACAGTGGATAGAGCACCAGCCAGGAAATCCTACCTCAGATACTTAGAAGCTATGTGACCCTAAGCCAATTAACCTTCTTCTGCCTGCCTCAGTTACCACAACTTTAAAATAGGGGTAATAACAATATCCACCCCATAGTGTTGCCACAAGGCTCAAATTACATAATATCTGCAAAGCAATTAATACAATGTCTGGCATATAGCATTACTCCCTTCCCCCAAAACTCTTCCCTGAGAATCTTTGGAATATCCAAAGACATTATGTCTCTTAGTCTTCTCTTCTTCCAAATAAATTCCTCCATTTCCTTTAACAAGTGTGGCACATTCTTTAGTACTCTCACTTTCTCTGAATGTATTCCAGTTTGTCTTTCTTCAAATGTGATGCCCAAAAGAAACCTCAGTAAAGAAAATACTAGATATGATCTAAATATGGTAGAATATAGTGACACTATTAATTCCTATAATAACCGTAAATTATATTTATATAGCATTTTAAAATTTGCAAAGTGCTCTACATTCAATCTATTTTTTAAGTTTGTAATTTTTTTTGCCTTTTTTCTTCTTCAGTATTTTACATGATGCACTTGCTCCTTAAAGATCCCCTCTCTTCTCTTAGCTGCCACGGCATTCCTTTCTCTTAGTTCTTTTCTAACTGCATGATCTATTCCTTTGCTTGTTTATCATTAGCCTTCTTCATGTATGTGCCCCATAAGGACCTGGCTTAGATATTTTCTTCTTGTCTCTTTGTTATTCACTTGTAATATTGTCTTGGCTTGGTTTCAGTCAATGCACATACAGAAAACTACAAAAACCTATATAAATACTCTAAATCCATCAGCTTAGTTCCAGTCTTGCAACCACAAATGCCTATTGGCTATTTCCATCTGCACCGACTTACTGGCATCTAAAACTCAACATGTCCTCAAATGAACTATCTTCTTTCTATCATCTTTCTCTCCAAATCTGCCCTCCCTTCCAACTTTCTTGATGCTCTCATTGGCACCATCATTCTTTCAGTCACCCACGCTTGAAACCCCAGAACGATCTTTGACTCAGCTTTCTATCAGTGCTTATTAGGTCAGTTGAGTCTTCCTCCACAATATTTCTTATACCCATTCTCATCCTTTCCACATATATGATTACTACTATACTTCCCCCTATCATCACTTCTCACCTGAACCACTATAATAACAAACTCCTAACTGGTCTCCCAGCTACTTGGTGGCAAGAAGTCAGCACCATGGCCAGCAGTAACAGCACAGTGAAGAACGTGCTTCAGCACTGAGGTATGGGAAAGCACTGAACCAACTGAAGCTGGGAGGCATCAGCATTACTACCAAGCAGCTCCATGTTTTCTTTCTTTTTTTTTTTTTTTTAATAAAGCTTTTTATTTGCAAAACATATGAGTGACCTTTCAACATTGACCTTTGCAAAAAAAACTTTTTTTTCCCAAGCTTTTCCTTTCCCTCCTCCCGCCCCCCACTCCTAGATGACAGGTAATCTAATACATGCTAGATAGGACAAATTATATGACAAATACAATACATGTATACATATCTATACAGTTATCTTACTGCACAAGAAACATCAGATCTAGAAAGAGAAGAAGAAAAAAAAACAACCTAAGAAGGAAAACAGAATGCATGGAAATATTCACAAAAAGCATTAAAATGCTATGTTGTGGTTCACTCTCAGTTCCCACAGGCCTCTCTCTGGATGTATATGACTATCTTCATCGCAGCACAACTGGTTTGAATCACATCATTGTTGAAGAGAACCATGTCCATCAAAATTGATCATCGTATAGTCTTGTGGCTGTGTATAATGTTCTCCTGGTTCTGCTGATTTCACTCAGCATCAGTTCATGCAAGTCTCTCCAATCCTCTCTGAAATCCTCCTATTGGTCATTTCTTACAGAACAATAATATTCCATAACATTCATATACCATAATTTATTCAGCCATTCTCCAATTGATGGGCATCTTTTCAATTTCCAGTTTCTTGCCACTACAAAAAGGGCTGCCACAAACATTTTTGCACATGTGGGTCCCTTTCCCTCCTTAAAAATCTCTTTGGGATATAGGCCCAGTAGAAACACTGCTGGGTCAAAGGGTATGCACTGTTTGATAACTCTTTGAGCATAGCTCCAAATCAGCTCCATGTTTTCTTACCATTAAATATAGGGGAGATATCTGAGGAAGATAATTAACACTCAGTGCCAGCATATTTTACAAAATTACCTTACCCCCAAGGCACTTTTGTGTCCCATGGTGGCTTGAATTGCTCACAGAGCAAATCTCTGATTCCAGAATACCAAAGTTCTTAGTCTACAACCTAGGATCTTCTACAGTCTGGTCCTAACCACTGCCCTTTGCATTTCAGCTCAGTTATACAACTAACTACTCCTTATTTCATCTTGAACTTAATTTTGTGCAATTGCACAGGCTACCTCTCAGGACTGGAGTATATGCCACCTTGATCTACTAAAATCCTTTTCTTCCTTCAAAGTTCAGGTCAGGTGTCACCCTATTCCTTTTCCCCTCTCTATAAAGGGAAGGGGTTTTGGTGAAGCTGCTGGGTACCCCTCAGGTCTTGTCCTAATTTGTTGACACTGGTTCAAACCATGAAAGTTCAAGTTCTTTTTGCTAGAAGGCCTTTTCAGTCTAAATCCATTTCTCCTCCTCCAAATATCTATATCTTGTCTCCTCAAAATAACTATATCTTATGTCTTTAGCAGACACCTAACTGCACACTTAGGCTCTTACTTCATGTAGGGCTATCTCATATAAGTGGTTTTTAAACTTTTTTGTTCTTTCTACTAGATGCTAGACCAAACAGGTCTCTGACTGGAAGTTTAGATTGACAAATGCTGGGGACACTACATGTTGGATTCATATTTTGGATAGAGGATTTAATTATGATTTAATTTCTAAGGTTCCTCCCAGCTCTGGCATTCTTTGGTTCTATATGCTACTTTATATAGTCATTATTTTACATATAAATGGACAGATATACAGACATATGTATAGATACTTTTATGTGTATGTTTATATGTCATATTTCCTTATTAGATTATGAATTGTTCCATGAGAATAACTAATTAATCTTTATTTTTCTCTCTCTCCTCCAGATAGACTGGGACAGATTTTAGGAAAAGAGAAAAAACACAATGTACAAATACATAGAATATAAGGAAAATTGAAGAGACTGGATTATTTGGGGACAGAGGAGAATTTAAGCAGAGGAAAGACCTTTGCTTGTAGTGAATAAGATGATTATAAATGAAAGAAGACAGAGCTATTCAATTTTTATTTTGTTTCTGTTTCCTCTGCAAAGAAAATGACCTTTACACTGAAAATGACAATAAAAATGACTAATGGAGAGGTGATACCCAAGATAAGTAAAGAGACAACAAGACAGCATTTAGCTGCCTTTGATGAATTCAAATCACCTGACCCAGGTGAACTATCTTCTTGTGTCCTGAAAAAAGTGGCAGATGTGATTACAAGAGTGGTTCTCAGTGATAAGTGAAAGATCATGGAAAATAAGAGGTGCCACCACGTTGGAAAAGGGCAGATGTGGTTCTGATTTTCAAAGAAGGGAAGAGAATACAGATTCTGAAAACTATAGAGTTTGATTTATATTCCTAGGAAAATTCTGGAAAGAATCAGTAAAGAGATGTTTGTCAAATGTCTAGAAAGACAACGTGACTACAAAGAGCTTCTATGGTTTCATCAAGAATAGGTCATGTTACAATAACCTCATTTCTTTTTTTTTTTTACAATATTACTAAACTAACAGATAAAAAGAAGATTGTAGGATATAACCAGTCTAGACTGTAGCAAAGGTTTCAAAAAAGTTTCTCAAATTTATTCTTTTTTTAAAAATTTTTTCATTATTAATACTTTTTATTTGCAAAACATATGTATGGGTAATTCCTAAACATTAACCCTTACAAAGCTTTCTGTTACAAATTTTCCCCCCTACTCCCCACCCCTCCCCTAGATAGCAGGATATCCACTACATGATAATTATGTTAGAATACTTAAATCGAATATATATATAGTTATTGCCACACATCATTTTTTTGTTCAGGAGAAATCGTATCTATAAGAGAGAATAATCTGATAAAGGAAATACAATGCAAGCAAACATCAATAGAGAACATGAAAATGTTATGTTGTGGTCCACATTTCACATCTCTCTCGCTGGGTGTATATGGCCTTCTTCACTGCACAATTGTAATTGGTTTGAAGCATTTCATTGTTGAAGAGAGTCATGTCCATTAGAACTGATCCTCATATAGTACTGTTGTTGCTGTGTATAATGATCTCCTGGTTCTGCTCACTTCATTCAGCATCAGTTCATGCAAGTCTCTCCAGGCCTCTCTGAAATCGTTCTGTTGGTCGTTTCTTACAGAGCAATAATATTCCATAACATTCATATACCATAATTTATTCAGCCACTCTCCAATTGATGGGCATCTACTCAGTTTCCAGTTTCTAGCCACCACAAAAAGAGCTGCCACAAACATTCTTGCACATGTTGGGCCCTTTCCTTCTTTTATGATTTCTTTGGGATATAAGCCCAATAGAAACACTGCTGGGTCAAAGGGTATGCACAGTTTGATAACTTTTTGAGCATAGCTACAAATTCCTCTCCAGAATGGTTGGATCCGTTCACAGCTCCACCAACAATGCATCAGTGTCCCAGTCTTCCCACATCCCCTCCAACATTCATTGTTATCTTTTCCTGTCATTTTAGCCAATCTGACAGGTGTGTAGTGGTACCTCAGAGTTGTCTGAATTTGCATTTCTCTGATCAATAGTGATTTGGAGCACCTTTTCATATGATTATAAATAGTTTTAATTTCATCATCTGAAAATTGTTCATATCCTTTGACCATTTATCAATTGGAGAATGGCTTGAATTTTTATAAATGTGAGACAATTCTCTGTATATCTTAGAGATGAGACCTTTATCAGAACCCTTAAATGTAAAGATGATTTCCCAATTTGATGCTTCCCTCCTAATGTTGTCTGCATTAGTTTTGTTAGTACAGAAACTTTTTAACTTAATATAATCAAAATTATCTATCTGGTGTTCAATTAAGAGTTCCAGATCTTCTCTGGACATAAATTTATTCCATTTCCACAGGTCTGAGAGGTAAACTATCCCATGTTCCTCTAATTTGATTATAACATCACTCTTTATATCTAGATCATGAACCCATTTAGATCTTATCTTGGTGTGCAGTATTAGGTGTGGGTCCAGCCTTAATTTCTTCCACACTAGTTTCCAGTTATCCCAGCAGTTTTTGCTGAATAGTGAGTACTTATCCCAAAAGCTGGGGTCTTTGGGTTTATCAAACACTAAATTGCTAACGTTATTACCTAGCTTGTCCTGATATCCTATTCTATGCCACTGATCGACTGCTCTATTTCTCAGCCAGTACCAAATGGTTTTGATGACTGCTGCTTTATAATATAGTTTTATATCTGGTACAGCAAGGCCACCTTCATCTGTCTTTTTTTTTCATTAATTCCCTTGAAATCCTTGACCTTTTTTTTGTTCTTCCAAATGAACTTTGCTACTATTTTTTCTAGATCTGTAAAATAATTTCTTGGGAGTTTGATTGGTATGGCTCAAATTTATTCTTATGGATAAGATAGAGAGATGTAAATAATACAATCAGAAACATTCAAAATTAGTTGGATGGCTGGTGTCAAAGAGTAATTATTAATAGTTCAGCATTAGTAGGCAATGAAGGGCTCTAAGGTAGTAACATTTAGTAACTGGATATAGGCATAAATGGATGACACAAAGCTGAGAGGGATCTAGATAATAATGCCAATTCAAAAGGATATTAACAGGTTGAGATCTGAATCTAATAAGATGAATTCAATCAGGACAAATGCAAAGTCTTACACTTAAGATATATGAAATCAACTCCTTAAGCATAAGATAAAGGAGATTTGAATAGATAGTAGTTATTCTGAAAAAGAACTAGAGGTTTTAATGAAATAGCCAATAAACATTTGTAGATCCAAGCCTGGTACATACTATTCCTGATAAGGAATAGTATGAAATAAAGTTAGAAAGATAAGAAGAAGCCAGACTAGAGGAATAAATGTCAACCTGGGGTATTTGCATTTTATCCTAGAAGCAACTAAAAGTTTTAAAGCATAGATTTGCACAAGGATAATTAATAAAATTTGTTGAATAGAATCCTAGTCCCTTATTTCTCTTGTATTCCTCAAAATATTCTGAGAACTCACTCTGTGCAGGGCATCGTACAGATAGAGAAAAGACCAAGGTCTGCTCCATGCTCTCAAAGAGCTTCTAGTTTAGGTAGGAAGACTGGGGGTGGGGGGGTGGAAGGGGGAGAGAGAGCAAGGGAAGGAAGAAGAGAAGTTAAATATTAATGAGATTTACGAAACATTTCAAGATAAAAATTCACAAGGGAATATGGGATAACAAGGAGTAGGAAAGAGTCAAGAGATCACAGCTTATGGATGGTCTCTCTTCCCTTGAAATTCATTATGTTCTATCCTGCTCCTCAGTTTCTCTTCCTACCTTATCATCCTTTTTCTGTCTATAAATATGGGTGTCCTAGAAGGCTTCTCCCAAGTCCTCTTCTGCTCTCCCTTCCCCTTGGAGATAACATCTATTTCCAAGGGTTCCATGATCATTTCTATATAGATGATTCCCAAATTTGTATGCAGCCCTAATTTCTCTCTTGAATACCTGTCCTGCATTGCTGTCTCATTCAGATGACTCATTCATAACAAAAATTCAATTAGTTCTGTCCAAAAAAAGAATTAATTATATTTTCCCCTACTCCCAAATGTCTTTATTTCTCTTAGAGGTTGACAGCATTATTCTAGTCAGCCAGGGTTACATTATGGTCTATAAACTCTAAAGAATTATCTCTCTGTTACATACAATACACCCACATCACCCATATCATGGACAAATAGTTATCTAGCTCCTTGTCAAAGAACCTCAGTTCAAGAGAACCCTCTACCTCCTGTGGAGCTCATCCCACTTCTGGACAGGTTTCTAAGTTCTCCCTTACATTAAGCCTAAATCTGTCTCCTTTTTCTCAGCACTCCTAGTTCTGGTCTCTGGAATCAAGCAATCCCTTAATTATAACAGCCTTTGAAGTAGACAATAATTGTGTTTCCCTTCAATCTTGCCTTCTCCAAATTCAGAACCCTCATTCCTTCAACACTCAGATGGCATGATCTCTGATCTCTAAAGATTTAGCTTTTTAAGTACTCAAAAGGTACACAACTTCAGAAGGATGAGAGGAGAAAATATTAATTTTGTTCTTGTCTTTCCTACTTTTCAAATGTCTAGAATAACTGAAGGTTAAGAGGGAGTGAGTAGTATGGGGATCTTTTAAAAAGAAGGGTATTATAAAGGAAGTAATTTATTAGTTCTTTCCTTCAGTGACAAGTGAATGAATACTTCAAAAGGTTATAATTATTATAATCAGGTGTTTTGTGCAAATGAGACGATCACAGTGATGAGCCAAGCTGAAAACCAAAGATTAAATTAAAACCTATGTTCAAACGTGACACACTGGATTTGCATGAGTTGATGACAACTAAACAGTGTTCTTGAAAAAGCTCTAATTAAAAACAACTGAACACAAATAATTAAATTTCTTACCTATAAATGCTAAAGGAGCCCCTGCATAGACTGTTACAAATCTTCTTACATATTTCGAGGCTATTTTCTTTCATGTGAATTAATTTCATGACCTCAAATTATAGCATTTTTCCAAGTACATGGCTCATATAATTCACCAGCAACATCCTGTTTGGGGCATCTGCACTTACAGTATAAATTCAAAGAAATTGCTTTGGGAAAATTTCAAAATTATCAAGGGAAACTGCAAAAATGCAACAGCAACATTTTTGAAACCAACCTAGAAATATTCTTCCCAAGCCAAAATTTATCCATTTACCCAGAAGATATTGCAGTTAAAAAAGAAAATCTATTTTGCAAATCAAACTCACTACTTAAATATATTGACATGACTCTGTTAAATTTATTTTCCCAGTCAGGAAAAAAAAAAAAAAACTCAAAATTTAAGAGCCAAGAACAAAAAATTACTTCTCTCAACTACTTGGGCTTTTGTTCTTCCAAGAATGCTCAAACTACTCAGGCTAATTCAAGTTAAACACTGATAAATACACACATTGAATAGAAGAAAATAAATGGCTTGGAGCTGGATGAGGTAGTCTGGTTGAACTTTTTCATCTGAGAGCAAAGGGAAAGGAAAGGCAGCCTACCCAAGGTCACCAAAGTAGGTGATGGCTAAGTCGAATCTTGAAATGAGGTTTTCTGACCAGCCTTTGTCCCAGATCAGAAGCAGCAGTGGCACACTGTTAGCAGCCCACACATTCCAAGGTCAGAGTCCAGTTCTTAGCCAGCTGCTCATGCAGCTTGCCTGCTCCTACTCATCTAGCATTTCAGCACTGGCCTCCTCATTAATAAGGCTATCAGATGAGGTGATTTATTCCATGGTATAAAGTACACCCCCCAAAATTGTCCTTCCCCCAAAACTAACTCTTCTACCAACCCTGTCATGATATATGACACTTATTAATTAGAAACCTCCCTTCTGGGTTTAATTATTGCCTCTAGGAATTCCCTCTTAAAATTGGTAAACGTTTTAATAGGGAGGCAAAATGAATTTACTGTCACTTATTAATACCTTAGTGTGGTATCACTATCAAAAACATGTCCACAGAAAAAGCCCTGAACATATGGGAGGGAAGGAAAGGTGCATTTGATGGGGACATGGAAGAAGGATTTCCAGTCTGTTTATTTCAGTGAGATGTTGGGGGGGGGGTACCACCAGGGAGTTTCAAAAAGGGCACTGAGCTAGTATTCAGAAAACCTGGATTTTCAGAACTAGTTCTGCAACCAGTTAGCAAGTCTTGATGTTTGAGAATTCGCCTTCCTGATCTGGGTTTCAATTTTCTTATTTGAAAACTGAAGAGGTTAGCTGAGCAGACCTCTAAGATGCTATGCAGTTTTGACATTTAATGTTTTAAAATTCTACAATCTAAGAACTCCTTCAAATCCAAACCTTTATACTCTCATAGGTTCTATTCGCCATTCTGTATCTAACATAATTTCCAGCTTTAACATTCTGGAATTCTAGAAATATAAATTTCTGGCCCTTAATTAACATCAAAAATCTGTTTAAGATTAAGTAATCTACTCTTCATTATTAGGATTTCAGAAGAAGCTAGCTGGGGCTAAATGATGCTGGTTTTGACTGTGATTAAAGTCAGGCTCAGTCTAACAATGACCAAGGAGACATCCAGTGTTATTGGTGCTTGTAATTAATTGTAAGGAAGTACACAACCCAATTCATGTTTGTCTGTGTGGTGTCACAATGGGAAAGTATTTCGTTGTGACTCCTATTTTGAAAGATGTAAAAGATTCCAGATTAATTTTTCTGTCTAGCTGGGCTGAGTTTTTTTCCTCCCTTCCTATCTCCTGGCCCCAATACAGGAACAAGTCACTTGATACAGTCACAAAAGGGTGGAATTGCTGTCACAGACCTGGGAAACAATGTGACAATACATAATCTGCAAGAACATCACCTCCCCCACTGCTTCTTGCCTACCCTCTAGTCCCAGAGCTGATCCTGATCATTTCTAATCTAGGGGAGAACCAATGCCAAAGGGCTAATGGAATTCCCCTAACCTGGGTGGTAAAAGTCTCTAGGAAGTACCGCTTCCAATGCCTTACCACAGAATAGGAGTAAACCTAGACTCTCTCTTTTTTTTTTTTTAAACAATTTATTTTTTTATTAAAGCTTTTTATTTTCAAAACATATGTATAGATAATTTTCAACATTCACCTTTGCAAAACCTTCTGTTTCAATTCCCCCCCCCACTCTTCCCTAGATGGCAAACAATCCAATATAAGTTAAACATGTATAATTCTTCTAAACATATTTCCACAAATACCATGCTGCACAAGAAAAATCAGATGAAAAAGGAAAAAAAGAGAAAGAAAACAAAATGCAAGCAAACAACAACCAAAAAAGTGATAATACTATGTTGTGATCCACAATCAATTCCCACAGTCCTCTCTCTGAGTATAGATGGCTCTTTTCATTACAAGATCATTGGAACTGGCCTGAATCATCTCATTGTTGAACAACCACATCCATTAGAATTGAGCATCGTATAATTTTGTTGTTGCGGTGTATCATGATCTGTGAACCTAGACTCTCAAAAGCAATGTTAGTAGTGCATAAGCCCTGGTGTTTTCTACCAACCTGAAAAATTTACCATGTGAAAGCCTTGATAGGCCAGGGGATATTCACCACCAGAAAGCTTACCCCCAAGTGAGCAATTTCTTTGGCCATACCATGAATTTTTTTCTATTAAGATATGCAGGAAACATCATACTGATGATGTCTAAAAATATTATCAGAAGGCAAGTTACTCAGGAAAGACTTCCAATGCCCTCCCCTGACCTCACAAAAGCAGCTCTTGTGCCCTGTTGTCTATAGCTCTACCATTAAGGATCTGTTGGCTCAAATATGATTCATATAGGTGGTGGACTGTCTAGGGAAAATAAACATTTCTGGTAGGGAGAATGGTATGCTATAATGCCTACGTTGCTATTTACTGGTGGTATAGTCTTGGGTGAGTCAATCCTCCCTTCCCCTCCCCCCATGCCTCAATTTCCTCATCTCACGGGCCTCCATGTTCTCAGATTTGTCTCAACTCTATCTTTTGATCCTGTGTAGGAGGAGCTAGAGATTGGGGCAAACTGGATGTGGCATTTGTATTCACAGAAGATTAAAAGAACCAGAGGAAGGGTTCCAGCATGTTGGGTAGATCTTCTGTAGAAGACAGATGAAAGGATACGGACAAGGACTACACAGAAGGAGCAAGTATGGATTTTTTGAACTGATGGAGAGACCATGCATGATGGTGAGATCAGGGATCCATTGAAGTAAGTATAATTTCCCTTACTCCCCACAGTCTTCCTAAGAAAAGGTAGGTACAGTTAAGTGGCACAGTGAATAGAATCCTATACTCTGAGTCATAAAGATGTGAATTCAAAGCTTGCCTCTGAGAGATTACTAATAGCCCCTACCTTACAGAGTAGGAGTGAAAATTAAATGAAATACTATTTGTAAAGCTTTTATCAGACCTTAAAACTACATAAATGTTGGGTGTAGTAAAAATGATGATGGCAATAACCCACTCTGTTGATATTCTCTTGATAGCTTCCAACGGGCACAGCAGAGCCCTAGGCAGGATGACTGACTGCTGGAATTTGAAAGAGGGGAAGAAGGCAGGCAGGAGAACTATCTAACTATTTTCAGTTTTCAGCAAGACTTTGGATACCACTGCAGCCAGGATCCTTATCCTTCATCATCCTCCATATCCATTAAATCTTAACCATTTTTTCCTGGAATCCCTCATCTCTCTATAGGGCTATATGGTCCTTAAAAAATAAGGATTGCATCTTATTCTCTTTTCTATCATTCACAGGGAAAATATTTTTTATACTAGGTGCTCTCAAAGAGTTTGTGATCTAATTAGTTAGAACAAACTCATTCAAGTTGAGTGATATTACAATATGATGAAGTAACACTAAAGATAGTTCTCATTTATATAGATCTTTACAATTTGCAAAGTCCAGCCTTCAAAACAACTGTCTGGAATGTTGGTAAAAAGAGGAATTATTTACCTACTTTACAAGTGAAGGAAACTGAAAGCTCAGACAGATAAAAAAACTTGTCCAACATCACACAGCTAGTAAATGACAAAGCTGAGCCTTAAATCCAAAGTCTTGACTCCAAGTTTGGTGCTCCTCCTACCACACCCTGCTAAATTATATGAATCATGCCAAGTCCTAGAGGACTAAAAAAATCAAGAGCCCCAAGGTCAACACAAGCACTGGCTCTCTATCCCCTTGGAGGGACTCTGCAAGGGTAGCTGGGATGCTCTCATTCTGATGCAAACCTGGGACACAGTTAACTCTGATTCCCCTGTCATCTTTGAGCTAATACTACCTTATGCATAGATTGTTTTATAGTTTACAATATGCTTTTCTCACAACAACCATTTGATAGGGCCAAAAACAAACAAACAAACAAAAACAAAGACAAAATTTAAAAAATTTCTGATTCTCTACTGAAATGGTGAGGCTGTGTGATGAATAGAAAGAACACTGATCTGCCAATCAGGGGACATGGAAATGATTCACAGGGCATATCCCATTCCCTCTCTAGGGATCAGTTTCCCCACTGGTAAGATTAAAATTTTGTAAACATTTGTTTAATAATCAGATGATTTCTCTTCCTTTTCTAATAAACTACAAACTTTCTGGTTACAGCAGTCCCTCAAGGAGAATAATTAGACCTTAAAGGTAATCTAGTCCAACTCTGTCCTTTTACAAATGAAGAAACTGAGGCTCAAAGAGTTTGAAGTGACAGACCAGAATTCAAACCCATGTCTTCTTTTTCATTTGTAAAATGAGTCCAATCTAACTAGATAATTTTAAAGCTTCAGTGAGAAATCTTTTACATAAAAATCATACTTTATGTATGTTTTTATGTAGTGTTTTCTTTTAACTTGTAATGCTACTGTTAACTAGAAGCAAAACCTGAAGCCTTCACTGGACGTGTTCTTTGAAAAAATGGTCATAATTTTAGAGTTTGTACTTCATCTCTGCTTCCTATTTATTTAGTGATATGGAATAGGGAGAGACAGAATAAAGTACAGACTGTGACAATGGCACCCAGTCAACAAGAGAGCTCATGAATTACTATCATTTTGGGATGGCAGGAACCGGGCACCCTACTGGGAAACTAGGCTTTACTAGGAAATAGTCCAATGAATTAACATTATGCCAGCTATGGTCTTTGAAAAGAGTTAGGAACCCTCTCCATGTTTGCCTCCATCTTTGTTCAAGAGGCTGTCTATTTTTCTCAGAATGCTTCCCTTACAATTACACTAGAGTAGCTGGCCTTACAATGAAAGCTCTAAATTTAGAAGAAGCACCTACTCTTTGAGGGAAAGAAGGGGATACCTGGCTTTTTTATTGCCAAATAGATACAAATACAATAGTAAGGCTGTTTATTGAACACATCCTTCAATTTTTCCCATGGTTGTTTTGCTTCTCATCAGACAAGAATCCTATTATAAGAAACCCAATTAATAACTAATTTCACTAAGGTCAGATGGGTCGTCATACATACCTTCAGAATAGGTATTCTTTTATGGCACAATATGTTAGCATTTTTTGCACTTAATCCAAATAAGACTGCAAAAGAGCAATTTTTATCAGCTGAGATTTCTCAAAAATTGAGGTGATTAGGAAGCTGGCTTCTCTGAATAGCTACAATATGGGTGCTGGTGATGGAGATGTAACTGCAGTGCAAATACTGGTGCTCTGTACAACAAAAGATAATCAGGTTATAAAATTATAGTCCAAGAAATTTGTTATGTGGAACCTTTGGCTGAAAAAAAGCTACATCTTTCTTTTATTAATATGAGTCACCAGGCTAGCCTGCATTACTCTCAACAGTGGACTCTAATTTGGGTGTCTTCAACTGAAGACTGTTCATTTGCTTACAGTGCTTCTAAGTTAAAAATATATATACATATAAACAAACCTATTGACAAAAATCAAATAAACATAAAAATAAGAAATAAAATTTTAAATAAACCCTTACCATTTGACAAAGAATAGCCAAACAAATGAACAAATTAGTAATAAAATATGTGGGCAGCTGGATGGTATAGTAAATACAGGGCTGGGGCCTAGTCAAAAAGACCTGATTTCAAATCCAGTCTCAGAAATATCTGTGTAATGCTGGGCAAGTCATTTTTGGTTCAGGTTCCTCATCTGTAAAATGAGCTGGAAAAGAAAATGGAGAACTGTTACAGTATCTTTGCCTAGAGAATCTCGAATGGGGTCATGAAGAGTCAGACACAAGTGAAACAACTCAACAATAATAAGATATGCTTTGCTTTGTGTCTCTTTCTAAATCTGTCTGAAGTTCTATCTCTACTGCCTTCATTCTTCTTTGTTCCTTCCTTTCTTTCTCATACAATTGTAATCAATGTGGACATATCTTTGGTTCTGCAGATCTCACTTTGTTTCACTTCTGATGGGTCTTTCTGTAATTTTCAAAACTGCCATTTTTCTTGTTCTTCCATTCCATTAATAAATCATAATTTATATAATCACATAGATTATATCCATTCTTGTTATTATACAAAGAGTAGCTATAAATATTTTGATATAAATCCTTTTTTTTTCTTTTTAATAGTACTTTTTGGATAGACTCCTAGCAATGGATGCTGACTTTGTGACAATATATATTGCTTTGCTGTTCTCCAAAAAGTTTGCAATGGTCCATCTGTATAAATATCTATGTATTCAAAAAATGGAAGGCTAACAAAGAAAAGGCAGAAGCAAAGGGAACTTTAAGAAAGGTATCTTATGGGAAGTGAGATTTGAGTTGAATCTTGTAGGGGATGGAACTGAGGAAAAATATTCTAGGGATGGGAAAAGGCACTTAGTCAAGAGAGTTGTAGTATCATGTGCTAGGAGAACAGCAAGAAGGCCAAAGAGTTGGTGGAGATGAATAAACTATAAGAAAACAGAAAAAGCTGTGTTTGAAAAAGAATACTTGGATAACTGAATAGAGTCTGGCTTAAAACGGAAAGAGACTGGAGACAGGGAGAACATCTAAACCTATTGCAATAGTCCAGGCATGAGGACCTGCACCAACAAGGGGGTCTTCTGAATGGCAATAAGAGGATATGGATTTCTTTTTTTCTTAATTAGCATTTCTGTGATTCCTACAGAATTTGAGCATCTTTTTCATGAAGTTATGAGTCTATATTTCCTTCTAAAGCTGTTTGTTCTGATTGTTGATTCCCTGGGAGTCTGTTTACTTTGATAGTTATGTTTCAATTCTTTATAGATTTCAGCAAACAGATCTTGAAGTTTAAATATAGTTATTGGTTACTTGCAAATTATCCCCACCCAAATCTGTTTCTTTTCTTTTAGATTTATAAATATTGCTTACATCTAAATTTTATCAAATTTAATAAAATTTTGTAGATTTCTATCTACAACAATTTTGACTAATTTAATAAAAAGGGCCCTTAACTGTTCTTGGTTGAAACAAATGTCTTATTTCTTTTTAATATATTTTTTACATTTCAAAGATATTTATGTCATTGATCCAGAGTTGACTGATTGCAATATATGGTCTTAGAAATATAGATTCAAACCTATTTTCCGCTCTTTACAATTAGTCAATTTTCCCAATTTCTCAAAAACTTTTATTGAATAGCAACTGAATCTTCTCATCTTTTTAAAACATGATATTAGCAAATAAAAAATTTCTAATGTACAGGATATCAAAAAAACTTCAGTGCAGTTTAAAGCTTCAATAATGTAAAATTTCATTAAAATTTGGGAGCACTCAATACATTGCATTCTATTTCTGGATTCTCTCTTCTGTTCTATTAGTTTATTCTGTTTTTCAAGTGTCTGCTTCTAAAAATTAGATTGTTATATGTTTTGAAATCTAGAATAAGAACTCTTTCCCCAGTTTTTGTTTTCCTAGTAAATTTGATACTCTTGTCTATCTTTTTTTATAAAGAAAAAAAAAAATACAACCCTATAGTTCCCATCCCCCCACCCAGTTTTTCCTTTGACTTTTCTTATGAATTTAATTTTCACGAAATAGTCAATAGGTATTGTGTTAAAACTACACTGAGGAAGGTGTAAAAAAAGAAAAAGAAAAGCAGGCATAGTTGTCAGCCAATCAATCACATTAAACCCCTACTCTGTCCCAGGCACCGTCCTAATACAAAGACACACAAAAAAACATGGTGCCTGCCCGAAAAGAGCTCACATGATAGTGTAGAAGAAAGAGTACATTTCTTCTGCTTGGCCCAGGGGGCAGAGCTAGGAGGATTAGATGGAATTAGTAGAGAGGTACAGTTCAGATCACATAAGGAAAACCAATGAGAGCAATCCAGAAGCAGAATAGGGGTGGGAAAGAGGTGGAACAGTCTCTGCCTTTGCCTGAAGTTTTGCAATGTCTGCTTGTCAGGGGGATTCTAGAGGAGTGACCTGCTCTATTAAATCATATCAGAGCTTCCTTCCAACTCAAAGTCTGATTTTCATACAATCTAATGATATAAAAGGTTAAGAAAGACTTTCAGAAAGCATGTGAGGAAAATCTCTGGGCAGATGAAAAATGCCAAAATTGGTCAGCATCGATGTTTTAAGAAATGTTATGATCAATATTAAATAATATGGTGCTTTTCAATGTTATGCATCAAAACCAAGCTTTCTGCCTTTATCACAACTTCAGTGGGCTTTCAAGACCAGTTTCTATCACCAAGAAATCTGGAAACCTGGAAGAGTTGCTTATTAATATAAGCAGCCGATTCCAATACAGAGAGAACAGTGTGGGAGGAGACTGC
>JAJPUD010004630.1:125076-157140 GCA_023553655.1 Myrmecobius fasciatus | reverse complement strand
AAAAAAAAAAAAAAAGAAACCTTCACCTATGTCAGGAGGTGAGGATAGCACGGTTCAACACAGTTAAACATCAGTCC
Organism: Myrmecobius fasciatus; assembly: GCA_023553655.1. NCBI lineage: Eukaryota > Metazoa > Chordata > Mammalia > Dasyuromorphia > Myrmecobiidae > Myrmecobius > Myrmecobius fasciatus. The sequence goes on along the minus strand of JAJPUD010004630.1, from coordinate 157,063 downwards.
TCCAGATTAAGTTGGTTATTACATGGTCAAAGTTGTTCATGTATCCAATGTAGTGACTAAGTTTCTCCAGCCAATCCAAATATATAATATCATTTTTTTCTTAATCCAATGGCTTTTAAGAACTTCTCAAATCACTGGGTTTGCCTAATGCCTCTGAATTGTTGGTACTTTAGAGATAATTGTACCATCACTTCTGACTCTTTGTGACTCCATTCGGCGTCTTCTTGGCAAAGATAGTGGAGTGGTTTGCCATTTCCTTCTCCAGTTCTCCATTTTATGGATGAAATGAGGCAAACAAACAAAGTTAAGTGACTTGCCCAGGGTCACACAGCTAATAAGTATCTAAGGCCAGATTTTAATTCAAGGAGATGAGTCTTTCTGACTCCAGGGCTTGCACTCTATTCATTGCACCACCTAGCTTCCCATAGAGATGGTTTGGCCATATTTATACCTAATTCATGTTTCTGACTGACTAGACCCATGGAAGTATTCTCATCTTCAATAAGGCATGGTGACTGTTTCAATGTACCACCATCTTTGCCCATTCATTTATGGCACCCTAAAATAATTAAGTCAAATTCACTTTCCAAGCAAGTCTAAATAAAACTCCATTCTTTCTTCCCTCTTATTTCCCTATTAAATGAAATGTATTTCTGTACTCAACTCGGTGTATGTGTGCACGTAAATTCTTCTGTACCTTTAACCAGTTCAGATGAAAGGATGGTTCAAATGCCATTCTCTTCTCCCACCCCTTATTATTTTTTATACCAACTCCAGTAATCTATCACCTTGCCAGTCATCGAACAAAAACCTTCCATTTAGAGTGCCACTATGCAACAAGATCACTGTAAATGAAGATTATCACAGTTTATGTATTATTTTCTACTGAAGAGGTTCTGCTTATATATTATGAACAATTTCTTTCAAGAATGTTGGAAGGTGATGGATGTTACAAGCACCAAATAACAAAAAACAATTCATTTGCAAAACTCATGAAAGGTTAGTCAAAGATAATGACTAGTATTTCCTCAAAAAAAAAAAAAAAACACGAGAGAAAAAAAGAAAAAATAAAGAAGTAGATCCATCAACATTTTTTTTTATTTTTTATTTTATTTTTTTTTTGCTTTTTGCTGACGCAATTGGGGTTAAGTGACTTGCCCAGGGTCACACAGCTAGGGAATGTTAAGTGTCTGAGACCAGATTTGAACTCAGGTCCTCCTGACTTCAGGGCTGGTGCTCTATCCACTGCGCCACCTAGCTGCCCCTCCATCAACATTTTTAAAACATATTTTTTCATAATCAATGTTGCATAAACTACCACATAAGATAATAAAATGGCACAAAAGAAAACAAAAACAAAGAGTTTCTAGAACATTAAATACATAAATTCTTTTTATATGCTGGAGCATACTGAAGGAATTGACTGACAATCTCAAGTTAACAAGCAAAGGAAACAATCATATATGGTATTGTCATTGAAAAAAAAGTGTTCAAAAGAATACATGACTTCATGTATCAAGGGAGTCTGATGAAAATATATGATAGATACAGGAAGATTTCTGCAAATTAATTTTATAGCACTCTTCTCCTTTACAATTCTGTAACTGCAAAAGGGCTGCAGAGAATAGAATATTTTCTTATTATATGCTCATTATTAAAAAATATTTGGTTCCATATAATAAAATGAAACTTTATGAGCTTGTGTAAGATATTTCCCAAATGTATGATAAGATCATACAAGATTCCTTGTTAGAGGCAACAACAGAGTTAACTTCATTCAATGATCCTCTGGTTCTCAATAACAAATGAAGCATAAAATAAGGAGGCAGCTCACCAAAATTGTTTGCCACTGTCATGCGCTATACGGAATAGAAATGAAGTCCTTCAGAAGCTCTTATTTGCAGATGACATTGTGTTGATTGCACCAAGCCTTAGAATACTGCAGAGCTTCCTAAATAAGAAATTCAAAAAAGTTCAGCCTACCAATACTGGGAAAAAAAAAATCCAAGTATATGAAGAATATCCACTTTTCAGATGATGATAGGCAGAAGAAAGGAACCCACTGAGCTCACTGATTGGTAAAGATGTCTTAGTTAGGCCCTGCAAGCAGGCAGTGAATGAGGCTCAGAATTCCGCGAAGAAGGGAGAAGAACTGCATGGTGCTTTCTGTGGTCTCAGTATTCTTTTAGAAAGAAAAAAAAAAAATAAAGAGTGATGCTTTATGGCTACAATACATAGAATGCCACAATTTTCAAAGAATTAAAATTCAGGTTACCCAACGGGTGAGATAGCCATATGGTGAATATAAATAAGTTGTAGCATGTTAACAGAATAACATTCATTCAAGAAATCACATAAAACAAATCATCTAGGAAATATATGATTAGACAAGATGGATCATTCATATAACAGGGATAATAGGTGGCCAGTATATAGGCAAATGTTAAAAAGACTTAAGAGAGCAAGTCCTCCAAGGCACTGCATCAGTCTTCTGTGGAGTGTTTATGGCAGAACATGGATACAAGTCCCAGAAGGATAATGCTGGAGGAAGTACTCTTAGCAATGCCTTCACCAAAATAAATACCCAGAACCATGCCCTCTTTTAAGCCTTCTTCATCCCCTCAAATCTCCTGCCCAAATTTAAAGAACCAGATCCGAAAGGGAGTGACAACTCTCCAGCCCTATACCACTTCTAAGTAAGCAAAATAAATAAAAATGACCAAACTCTTAGTTAAGACATTCAGTCAGCAATGTATAACAAATCCTTGTATCACACACTGTGAAAGGAGGAGAAAGAGAAGGCATGACCCCAAAGATCCAACTGGAAGAAAAAACTAATAAGCAAGGGGTTAATTTTACATTTTCCCTGGTCCCATGCCTGGTACAGTCGTATCTACCTGTTTCTTTTCCTTCCCTGGAAGAAAATGAGCACCTCTTACTTAGCAAAATAATGTTTTACTTATTGGTGCATGGACCTACCTATGGCGAGGAGACTGGCTTAAGAGATTTAATGGGCCGATTTCTCATGGCTACCTTCAATTACATTTGCGTTGAACCAAGTGCTAAGGGCATTCAAGAAATGACAATCTTTTTTTTTTTTTTAATTTTTGGACACTAAGCCCAGTCTAGAGAGTACCATACTATACTGACCAACCCTATGACTGCAGGTAATTAGGATACAGAGGATTCACTAATGGACTGAGCTACGCTCTCACTTTTAATATCTGATGAATGTTGTGATTGTACTTAAGCTGGTCCCTCTTCCAGGTCAAATATTTTATTTGAAGAAATGTGCCTCCTGGGAACACAAAGCTTTCCAGCATCTACCCTAACGTAACCTAGATAAGAAAAGGAAAGAATATTTCATTTCCTAAGTCAAAAGCTAATCATCCAGAATGGCCTTCTTTCAATAAAGATACTTTGGGACTTTATTGGAATAGTCAATTTGAGATTCCCCTGTTCCTTTCTTCCTTCCTGGCTAAATTTTGCTGCTTTTACTAGAGTCAATGAACATTAACATTGGAAGGGATAATAGCCTAGCCCCCTTTTTTCTTTTAGAGAGAAAAAAATTGAGGTCCTAAGAAGGGAACTAAATAAAAATCTCATATTGAGTTTATTTTCAAGTTTTGGAAAGTCTTTAATTTTCAGTTCTTAACCTTGGAGGGTCATGGACCCATTATTAAAAAAAAAAGTTTTTAAATACATAAAACAAAATTCAAATTATAAAGGAAATCAATTAAGAAATGCCGTTCTCCAATTTGGAGCTATGCTCAAAAAGTTATCAAACTGTGCATACCCTTTGACCCAGCAGCATTTCTATTGGGCTTATATCCCAAAGAAATCATAAAGGAAGGAAAAGGCCCCACATGTGCAAGAATGTTTGTGGCAGCCCTTTTTGTAGTGGCTAGAAACTGGAAATTGAATAGATGCCCTTCAATTGGAGAATGGCTGAATAAATTATGGTATATGAATATTATGGAATATTATTGTTCTGTAAGAAATGACCAGCAAGATGATTTCAGAGAGGCCTGGAGAGACTTACATGAACTGATGCTGAGTGAAATGAGCAGAACCAGGAGATCATTATACACGGCAACAACAGTACTATATGACGATTAATTCTGATGGACATGGCTCTCTTCAACAATGAAATGTTTCAAACCACCTCCAATTGTTCACTGAAGAAAGCCATATACACCCAGAGAGAGGGATGCGAAATGTGGACCACAACATAACATTCTCATACTCCTTGATTGATGTTTGCTTACATTGTGTTTCCTTTATCTGATATATCGTTTGTGTAGATAAGATTTTTCTTGCACACCAATGATAAGTTTGGAAATATGTATACATATATTCGATTTGCCAATATTTTAACATAATTAACATGTAGTGGATATCCTGCCATCTAGGGGAGGGGTGGGGAGTTGGGGGGAAAAATTTGTAATGGAAAGCTATGTAAGGGTTATTGTTGAAGAATTACCCACACGTGTTATGCAAATAAAAAAAAAAAGAAATGCAGTTCTCTTATACATACATTCATACAGACACATACACAGGGGTGTGTATGTGTGTGTTCACATATATATGCATTCTCAAGGTCACAGAACCCAATTGTGTTACTTAATCCAACACTTTCAGACAGAGGAAGCTGAGGCAATATACAAAATTGAAGTGGATTTCAAAAAGTTCATCCTAGTCCATACAATCTTCCTTCAGAGAGAAAACTGAGGCCCAAAAAGAGAAAGAGACTTTTCCAAATTTATTCATCTAGGTAGAGACAGATTCTCTTGCCGCACCCAAATTAGGTATTTAAGAGTTTGTTGAAATGAATCACTAGAGGAAGCATCTAGTCTTGATATTCATTTTTCAGATTAACAACAGTAAAGTCTGAGGAAGTAACTTCCCTAAGGTCATACAGGTCATGGGGATCCTCTGGATACAAGGCTTCTTCCATATACCACACTCCCTGTTCTCTCCTAGGTATTTTCTTTTTTAATGAAAAAGCCAATGAATTACATCAAAATGGGAGTGGTCCTTCATTATCTAAAAAATGAACCTGACTGGTAAGATCTTACAAGGCTGGGATTGTTCTGACTATACCAAATCCACAACATTTTCATAGTCCAATTACCCCTGCTTTCACCTTATATTTTCTTTCCAACTGGTATATTCAAGTCAGACTGTTGTTTATCCACAAATCTCTCTTGTCCTAATATCACTCATCCCTTGATAAATTCTGTCGTGGATTACTTCCCTCACTGACTCTGCTGAAGTCAAACAACTGTGATGATTAGGTACATTATAAATTCATGGTATCTATCCTCACCAGAGCTCTCAAAACACAATAATTCTGTTTTCTCTTGCTCATTCTCCAGCGAAACTATTCCAAATCCCTTCTTTCCTTAAGACTCCTTACAACTCCTTCCCTCACTCCCTTTCATAGCTGAGAAACTTAAGTTTTTTCTCCTCCCATTCTCTTCAACTCAAAATCACTTGACTTCATCCTTTACTTTCTCCTTTCCTCTTAACGCAGACAATGAAGTAGTCTTTCTTGTCAAGATCAACTTCTTTAAATGCACCATTGATCTCAACCCCTCATATCTTCTTCAGTCACTTACCATCTCAATCAGGTCTCCTTCCTACAATCTTTAACTTCTCCCAATCAGCTCCTTCCCTACTGGTTTCAAACATACCCACATCTCCTTACTTTTTAAAAGAATCTGCCCTAGATCTCATCATCCCTTCAAATTACTGTCCTCTTTCTCCTTTCTCAGTTGAATTCCAAAACAAATTTTCCAACATTAGTTGTCTCTCATTCCTCAGCTCTTTGCAATCTGATTTCTGACATCCATCATCACTTCAACTGGTCTGTTCTTTCCAAAGTTAACAATGACCAATTGTTAATAATTGCCAAACTAGATGTTTTATTCTTTGGTCCTCCTCTTTTTCAAGATATCTGATATACTTGATCTTGACCATCCTCTTCACTTGGATTCTTTCTTCTCTTCTCCTATGTCTAATGGTTTAACAGTTTTCTTTGCAAGACTGTTATCCAGGGCAGCTAGGTGGCGCAGTGGTTAGAGCACCAGCCCTGAAGTCAGGAGGACCTGAGTTCAAATCTGGTCTCAGACACTTAACATTCCCTAGCTGTGTGACCCTGGGCAAGTCACTTAACCCCAATTGCCTCAGCAAAAAGAAAAAAAAAAAAAGACTGTTATCCATATCATATACTCTAATTGTAGATGTTCACTAAGTTTATTATAGGATCATAGAAGGGTTTAATTATCATCTCCATGCAACTGATTATTAGATCTATATATTTGGCCCTGGTCTTTCCCCTGAGCTACAGTCTTGCATCACCACATTTCTTATGGGTATTTCAAACAATATCATGTAAAAAACTCAGTATGTCAGTACTCATTATCCTTTCTCCTCAAACCCAATTTTCTTTCTTTCTTTCTTTTTTAATTAAAGTTTTTTATTTGCAAACCATATGTATGAGTAATTTTTCAACACTGACCCTTACAAAGCTTTCCATTACAAATTCCCCCCCCCACTCCCTCCCCCTCCCCCTAGATGGCAGGAAGTCTACTACATGTTAATTATGTTAAAATACTTGACAAATCAAATATGTGTATACATATTTTTACAGTTATCTTGCTGTGCAAGAAAAGTCGGATCTACAAGAAAAAAAAATCTGAGAAGGGAAACATAATGCAAGCAAACATCAAGAGAGAGCATGAAAATGTTATGTTGTGGTCCACATTTCACATCCCTCTCTCTGGATGTATATGGCTTTCTTCACTGAACAGTTGAAACTGATTTGAAACGTTTCATTGTTGAAGAGAGACACATCCTTCAGAATTGATCATCATATAGTCTTGTTGTTGCCATGTATAATGATCTCCTGGTTCTGCTCATTTCACTCAGCATCAGTTCATGCAAGTCTCTCCAGGCCTCTCTGAAATCATCTTGCTGGTTCTCCAATTGATGGCCATCCATTCAATTTCCAGTTTCTTGCCACTACAAAAAGGGCTGCCACAAACATTTTTGCACATGTGGGTCCCTCTCCCTCCTTTAAGATCTCTTTAGGAAATAGGCCCAATAGAAACACTGCTGGGTTAAACCCAGTTTTCTTCAGATTTTTTTTTTCCTTCTAGGAAAGGTAGTCTCATTTTCCTAGTTTCCCAGATTCATAACTTCAGAATTATATCCAACTTCACAATTCCCTTACCCTATATGCCAATCTGTTACAATATCTTGTCCTTCCTCCATTGTTATTTCCCTCTCTCTTTTCACAAAATCACCCTTTGGCCCATGCAATAATTATATCTCTTTAGGTTTTTGTGACTCAATTTCTTCTCCTTCCAATCTACTGTCCATAGTGCAGTAAAGGTGATTTCCCTTAAATACAGATCTGACCAATCATTCCATTAATCAGTTCCAGTGATTTTTCTCCAGGATAGATTAAAAACTCCTCTGTGTAGCTTTGCAGCACTCAACAACCTGGTCCCAACCTATTTTTCCTGTCTTATTGGACATTAATCCCCATCTACCTTCCACAATCCAACTAAGCTGGCCTTTTCTCTATTCTTCAATGCACACACTCTCATCTCTATGCCTCTGCACTGATCATCTGTCCATGTGTGGAATACATTCCATCTTCACCTCTGCCATACAAAATCCTTCTTTTCCTTCAAGCTTTATCTCAAATACCATCTTCTACATGAAGCCTTTACAAATCTCCCAATCCCTGTTAATCTCTCTCCTGAACTTTATATATATAAATAAAAAAAGCATTTTATTAGGTGCTTATTATATGTGAACCCTTGGTGATTTAAATGGAAAGTCCCTGCTGTCAAGAAGCTCACATCATGATAAAGGGAAATTGTATTTAACTACTTTGCATTTATTCTCTTTATATTATACACATATATTCACATGCATATACTTGTTTCTCTCATGAGAACATAAAATTTTTTTAGAGCTAGGAGTAGTTTCACTTTTTGTATATTAGTATCTCACACACAGTTGGCACTTAATAAGTGCTTAATGACTGATGACTATGCTTTTATTATAGGACACTGGGTGAGTCAAAAGATCCTTGACCTATTTTTTGCACAGGCACATGTAGATTCTGGGATGCCCTGGAACTCGTTTCCTAAAGTTTGGAGATTTTCCTTCTCTTCAGGTCACTTGAAGGCTCCAGCCCTTGTAGAACAATCACAAAATTACTTGGTTATTCTGCCAAGATGCTCAGTGAGCAGCCTATTTTGTACAAGATCCTGGTGAGCAAGGAAAGCCTGTCTACCTTTTGTATTCTGTTTTATAATTAAAATGGACAAAATGACCCACAACTCAAACCCATGCATTCCTAATTCATTCATGCAACATTTATCATAGCACTTTGTTTCATAACTTATTAATATGTTTATCATATAATAATATGTATTAGAACAATCTGAATACTGTTTTCTAGGATCCAGAGGGACACAGTATATAAATTGCTTTTACAAACCCCAAAGTACTATGTAAATGCTAACTATTATTACTATTACTATTACTCTTCCTCCTCTTCTTAGTACTATTACTACTACCACTACCCCCACTAGGTCATAAAGTGGATGAGTTCTGCATCAACAGAAGGAGGACAACACCACAAAATCCAGGATCCTGAGGTATAACCCCTATTTTGGATTTTCACCCCTTTACTAAAGGAATAAGCTCCATGAAGGCAGAAACCAGGTCTTAGCTCAATTTTCTATCTCCCCTAGTGACCTAGCAAGATACTTCTTGTTCACTCTGCTGTGTCTCCTATACCACGGTATTGTAATATAGTATCTTTGGTGCCAGCATAGATATTAGAAAGATAGAAATCCTATTCTTAAGGGAAAGGCAAGGAAACATAAGCACAAAATGCTAAGATGCAAGGAAGAATGAGACAACTGCAGAGGAAAAGGTGAGGCACAGTGCAAACAGCCAGAGCTAGAAAATCACTTCTTGTTGGAGCTCACTGGGGGGCACCTCAAGAGCGTCCTGAAAGATGATTAGGCCTTAGGACCAGAACATGCAAAGGGAGAGAAAAAGAGAACTGGGAACAAACTGCATCACTTTGGAGACGATAGTTCTCTAGATGTTGAACTAGAATTTCTTAATATCCTCAACATAGTTTAACTCACTAGACTTAAGAGTCAAAAGATGTGTATTAAAATCCCATCTCAGGGACCAGTTGTGCAGTTCTTTCATTGAAAATTATTCTGGAAGACAAACTAAATTATTCTGGAAGACAAACTAAATCCACCAAAATCATTAGCCTTTTCATAAAACCCATAAGGAAGAAATTTTTAAAGAAAATATTTTATTCAAAATAACAACAGAATGTTTAAAATATCTGGGAGTCCACCTTCTACAATACACAGGATCACTACTAATTTCTTTGCAGAAATAAAGTCATGCCTAAACAAACAGAATTGCTCATGATTGGGTTGTGCCGACAGTAAAAATGAATACAACGCAATCAAACTGTCATTTAATAGAGACAGGAAAAAAAGATTCAGCTGAAAGATCAAAAAAGATCATCATACAAAAGATCAATAATTTCAAAGGAAATAGTAAGATTATTGTGGGGAAAATATGAGCTTAACAATATAATATTTTTAAAAATGTTACAAAACAGTAAATATCTAAAGACTTTGATATTGATTAAAATACAAAATATTCTAAACAGAACAAGTATACAAAGTTTAAAAGTAATTGAACATTGAAACTCAAAGGCACATACTACTAGGGTAACAACTCTCTAAGGGAGAAAAATAGTGGGAGAACTGGAAAGCAGTATGGCAAAAATCTGCATTAGCCCAATATCTCACATCATTTAACCACAATAAGTTACAAAGGAATACAAGACATACCTCTAAAAAATCCATATCATAAACAAAGTAAAGTAGGTATACCTAACTGCAAATGGAGGAGGATCTTGACCAAAGAACAAAGATGAACATAAAAAGATAAAATGGATGATTTTGATTACATAAAATTGAAACATTTTTGCACAAATGAAATCAAAGCAGTAAAATTTAGAAGGGAAACAGTTAACTGGGGGAGGAGGGAATCTTTGTAGTAAAATTTTCTAATAAAGGTCTGATGTTTAAGAGATATAGGGAACTGATACAGATATATTAGAATGTTGGTCATTGTGCTCTAGATAAGTGGCCAAAGGCTATAAACAGGAACTTTTCAGAAGAAATGCAAACTATTACAAATTATATAAAAATGCTCCAGATCTTGAACAATTCTGAGGTTTCACCTCATACCCCCTAGATTAACAAAGATCATTAAAGAGGTCAATAACTATTGTTGGAGAGGCTGTAGGAAAATAAGCATTCACTGTTGGCAGACTTATGAATTGATACAATTATTTTCAAAAATACTTTGAACCACATCCAAAAGTCATGAAATTGTGTATAGCCCAAGAGTGATTAAAAGGATAGGAAAAGGACCCATATGTCCAAAAATATTTATAGCAGCACTTTTTTAAAAATAAGAAAATGATTGTTTTTATTAATTCTTTAATTCCTATGTAAACTATTTCCCCTTAAATATGCGGCCTAGAAATGCTTAAGATAAATTCCAAACTTTCAAGTTACAGGGAAGGGCTGAGAAATACAGGTGGGCCATAAAGATGAGTCTCTAGAAAGTAATTGCTGGTATCTCTCTGTTCATCCTTCTGAAGGGCTGCGTGCAGTTGTGGATTTGCCTTCACCTGGACCACTTGTTGACATTTTAGCAAGGAAGTCTAAAAAGGGAATTCAACACAGAACATAATGTCATCCCACAAAGATCACAGGGCTTGAATGTAGATCAAGTGAGTATAAACAAAGTGAGTGCCTATCTGATGGCTGAACAAATTAGAACTTACTGATATAATAGACTATTTGTTATTATTCCTAAAAACTGAGGAAAGGAATGGATTCAGAGAAATCTAGGAAGTTGGATACTGGGTGAAGTGAGCAGAACCAGGAGAACATTTTATACAAAAAATAGCTTTGAAAATGCCTTAAGAACTTTGATTAAAAAACAAACAAAAAACTTTGATCAATGCCATCACCAACTGAATCTCCAACAAACTGATAAAGAATTGTGCTTCCCATGGGTATAATTTGATTTTACTTTGATAATATGAAAAAGAAACTAGAGGTAGAAGGGGTATCATATTGGAAAAAGAGGAAAAAAGAGGTAAAATAAGATTTTAAAAAAAGGAGGCAAAAATAAGGTAAAATCTCATGAAGAAGCAAAGAAAACCTAATATCACTGAGGGAAAGAAGGGAGGGGGATGAGCATTGTGTAAATCTTATTCTCATCATATTGGACTCTAAGAGAGTATATCAGACATATTTAGTTTCACAGAGAAACTTGTCCTTCCTTTTAGGGAAGTGGGAGGGAAAGGAGGAAAAGAAAGAGATAGACTAATAGAAGGGAAATCAGAGGAATCAGGGGAAAGGAGTAAAAGAGGGGGAGGGGCTCTAAAGGGGAGAGGACTGTTTGAGGGAGGTAGTCATCAAAAGCAAAATACTGGGGAGTGGGGAAGGGAGAAAGGGGAAAGGAAAGAGAAAAACATAACAGGTAAATAAGATGGCAGGAAATACAGAATTAGTTATTTTAACTGTGAATGTGAATGAGATGAACTCTCCCATAAAATGGAAGCAGATAGCAGACTGGATTAAAAACCAGAATCCCACAATATGTTGTCTACAAGAAACACATCTAAAATAGAGTGACATATATATAGGATGAAGGTAAAAGGCTGGAGCAGAACTTATTATGCTTCAGGTGAACAAAAAAAAAGCAGGGGTAGCAATCCTTATCTCAGATCAAATTAAAGCAAAGATAGATCTGATTAAAAGAGATAAGGAAGGAAATTATATTTTACTAAAGGGTACCATAGATAATGAAGCAATATCAATACTAAACATATACACACTAAGTGGTATAGCATCCAAATTCCTAGAGAAGTTAAGAGAGATGCAAAAAGAAATAGACAGCAAAACTATACTAGTGGGGGATCTCAATCTTCCTCTCTCAGAATTAGATAAATCAAACCACAAAATAAATAAGAAAGAAGTTAGGGAGGTAAACAAAATGTCAGAAAAGTTAGGTATGATAGATCTTTGGAGAAAATTGAGTGGAGACAGAAAAGAATTAACTTTTTTCTCAGTGGTTCCTGGAAGTTACACAAAAATTGACCATGTATTAAGACATAAAAAGCTCAAAATCAAATTCAGAAAGGCAGAAATAATAAATGCTTTTTTTCCCCCAGATCATGATTCAATAAAAAAAAATCACATGCAATATAAGGCCAGGAGAAAATAGACCACAAGTTAATTGGAAATTAAATAATCTCATCCTAAAGAATTGAATGGGTGAAACAGCAAATCATAGACACAATCAATAATTTCATACAGGAGAATGACAAGAATGAGACAACATACCAAAATTTGTGGGATACAGCCAAAGTGGTTATAAGGGGTAATTTTATATCTCTAGATGCTTACTGGCATAAAATAGAGAAAGAAAAGATCAATGAATTGAGCTTACAATTAAAAAAGCTAAAAAAAGAACAAATTAAAAACCCTCAAAATTAAATAACAAATTGGAAATTCTGAAAAAGGAAGATTAATAAAATTGAAAAAAAGAAAACTATTGAATTAATAAATAAAACTAAGAGCTGGTTTTATGAGAAAACCCAACAGAACACATAAGTCTTTAGTTAATTTAATTAAAAAAAGGAAACAGGAAAATCAAACTGTTAGTCTCAAAAATGAAAAGGGAGAACTTTCCACCAATGAAGAAGAAATTAGAGCAATAATTAGGAGTTACTTTGCCTAACTTTAGGCCAATAAATTTAATAATCTAGATGAAATGGAGGAATATTTACAAAAATATAGATAGCCTAGGTTAACAGAAGAGGAAATAAATTATTTAAATAGCCCCATTTTAGAAAAAGAAATGGAACAAGCTATAAATCAACTCCCTAAGAAAAAATCTCCAGGGCCAGATGGACTTACATGTGAATTCTACTGAACATTCAAAGAACAATTAATTCCAATACTATATAAAATAGGGAAAGAAGGTGTTCTACCAAATTCCTTTTATGATACAGATATGGTGCTGATAGCTAAACCAGGTAGGGTGAAACAGAGAAAGAAAACTACAGACCAATTTCCCTAATGAATATTGATGCAAAAATTTTAAATAAGATATTAGCAATGAGATTACAGAATGTCATCCCCAGGATAATATACTTTGCCCAAGTAGGATTTATACAAGGAATGTAGGGCTGGTTCCATATTAGAAAAACTATCAGCATAATCAACTATATCAATAACTAACAAAAATAATATGATTATCTCAATAGATCCAGAAAAAGCATTTGATAAAATCCCATACCCATTCCTATTAAAAACACTCGAGAGCATAGGAATAAATGGGCTTTTCCTTAAAATGATCAATAGCATCTGTTTAAAACCATCAGCAAGCATCATATGTAATGGGGACAAGCTAGAACCATTCCCAATAAGATCAGGAGTGAAACAAGGCTGCCCACCAGCCTTAATATTTAATTTTGTATTTAATATTGTATTAGAAATATTTAATATTGTATTAGAAATGTTAGCTTTGGCAGTAAGAGAAGAAAAAGAGATTAAAGGAATTAGAGTAGGTAATAAGGAAACCAAATTATCACTCTTTGCAGATGATATGATGGTATACTTAGAGAACCCTAAAGACTCAAATTAAAAACTACTAGAAACAATTCCCAACTTTAGCAAAGTGGCAGGATACAAAATAAATCCACATAAATCATCAGCATTTTTATATATTACCAACAAAGTTCAGCAGCAAGAGATACAAAAAGAAATTCCATTCAAAGTAACTGTTGATAGTATAAAATACTTGGGAATCTATCTGCCAAGGGAAAGTCAGAACTAAACGAACTAAACTATAAAACACTTTCCACACAAATAAAGTCAGACCTAATCAGTTGGAAAAATATCAAGTGCTCATGGGTAGGCTGAGTGAATATAATAAAAATGACAATACTACCTAAACTAATTTACTTATTTAGTGCCATGCCAATCAAATTCCCAAGAAATTATTTTACAGATCTAGAAAAAATAGTAGCAAAGGTCATCTGAAAGAACAAAATGTCAAGAATTTCAAGGGAATTAATGAAAAAAAAAATGCTGATGAAGGTGGCCTTGCTGTACCAGATCTAAAACTATATTATGAAGCAGCGGTCATCAAAACCATTTGGTACTGGCTAAGAAATAAAGTAGTCAATCAGTCGAATAGGATAGGATCACAGAACAAACTAGGCAATAACTATAGCAATCTAGTGTTTGATAAACCCAAAGACCCCAGCTTTTGGGATAAGAACTCACTATTTGACAAAAACTGCTGGGAAAATTGGAAACTAGTATGGAAGAAATTAGGGCTTGACCCACACCTAACACCACATACCAAGATAGGATCTAAATGGGTTCATGATTTAGACATAAAGAGTGATATTATAAGTAAATTAGAGGAAAATAGGATAGTTTACCTCTCAGACCTGTGGAGAAGGAATGAATTTGTGTCCAAAGAAGAACTAAAACTCTTAATTGAACACCAGATAGATAATTTTGATTATATTAAGTTAAAAAGTTTTTGTACAAACAAAGCTAAGCAGACAAGATTAGGAGGGAAGCGATAAATTGGGAAATCATTTTTACATTTAAGGGTTCTGATAAAGGTCTTATCTCTAAAATATGTAGAGAATTGTCTCATATTTATAAGAATTCAAGCCATTCTCCAATCGATAAATGGTCAAAGGATATGAACAGACAATTTTCAGATGATGAAATTAAAACTATCTCTAGTCACAGGAAAAGGTGCCAAAACCACTATTGATCAAAGAAATGCAAATTAAGACAACTCTGAGATATCATAACATACCTTTCAGATTGGCTATGATGACAGGAAAAGATAATGACGAATGTTAGAGGGGTTGTGGGAAATACATTGTTGGTGGAACTATGAACGGATCCAACCATTCTGGAGAGCAATTTGGAACTATGCTCAAAAAGTTATCAAACTGTTCATCCCCTTTGACCTAGCAGTGTTTCTATTGGGCCTATATCCCAAAGAGATATTAAAAGAGGGAAAGGGCCCCACATATGCAAAAATGTTTGGGGCAGCCCGTTTTGCAGTGGCTAGAAACTAGAAACTGAATGGATGCCCATCAGTTGGAGAAGGGCTGAACAAATTACAGTATATGAATATCATGGAATATTATTGCTCTGTAAGAAATGACCAGCAGGATGATTTCAGAGAGGCCTGGAGAGACTTGCATGAACTGATGCTGAGTGAAATCAGCAGAACCAAGAGATCATTATACCCAGCAACAACAAGACTATATGATGATCAATTCTGATGGACATAGCTCTCTTCAACAATGAAATGTTTCAAACCAGTTCCAGTTGTTTGGTAAAGAAGGCCATATACACCCAGGGATGTGGGATCTAAGTGTGGACCACAACATAGCATTTTTCACTCTTTCTCTGTTAATGTTTGCTTGCATTGTGTTTTCTTTCTCAGAATTTGTTTCTTACATGTCCAATTTTTCTTGTACAGCAAGATAACTTTATAAATATGTATACATATATTCAATTTGTCATATATTTTAATATAATCAACATGTATTAGACTACCTGCCATCTAGGGGAGGGAGTGGGGGGAAGAAGAGAAAAATTTGGAACAGAAGGCTTATTTAAAACAAGAGAAAGTTGTAAGGAAGAAGGGAGGAAGGAGAGATATGAAGAGGGAGTAGAAGCAGTCTCGTGATAGTGATTCCAAAAAAAAGAAGAGAGAAGGAAAAAAAATATGGATGAAACATTTTTTAAAATACACAGAGAAAAGCAAGAAAGCAGAAAAAAGTTCAGAAGGGAATGAAGACCGGCTGGGCAATGTTGGTCCTAAAATTTCACACATATTTTAAAAGTTGTATATAACAGAGATTCATGGTTTCCTATTCAAGCATCTTCTTTCTTTGTATGTAGAAATATTCATGTTGGTCAATTTGATAATTTAAAAATTTTAAATACACTTAGACTTCATGATGCCCTCTACAATTAGTAATTAGCTCAGATTTAGTGGGGAAAACTGGTACAAACTGCCCCCCTCTTTATTTTAAGGAAACAAAGAGATATCAAAAACAGGGATTTGTCATGTCTTTCTACTTACCACTACTGTCTGTCCAAAACAGATTTGTGTTAAAGAAATTAATTTTAATATCTTGTTCAAAGCTAAAAGCCCAGAACCCAGAACCAAGTAAAGGATTAAATCAGGGGCTTTCCAAGTGATGATAGCCAAACTGAAGATAAACCCCACCCACACAACCCCTATCAAAGAACTGAGGAGAAAACTGAGGACAACAGCATGTTAAGAGAGACAAACAATAACAGCACTCAAGCTTCTCCATGTGATTGCCTAATTACCACAAAACCTGGTATACAGTAAAGAGTCATACCCTGGGCCTAGTACAGATCATCTCTCCTGAATTTTAGTTTCCCAAGATGTAAAAAGGGTAAAATAGTCCTTGTATTATTTACCTCATAAGGCAACCCATTGGGATGGTGCTTTGTAAATCTTAAAACACTACAGGATACATAATTTATATGAAAAAGCATTGGCTCACTCACAGAAAAGGATGCCTCAAGAATAAGGCTAAAACTTCCAAGAAGTTGAGTAATGGATAATGGAAAGAGGGTAGGAAGCCTCAGAGGAGAATTCTAAATCACATTTTGAGAAGGAGTCACAAACAGATCCCAGACTACTTAGTCATGCCTGATAAATCACTCTGTCTCTTAGCAGTGTATACTTTTTCACTGTCCTGGCCAATGACTCTACATAGGGTCTATGAAGCACATTCAGGAGCTGCTTATATTGAGTGAGGATCAGTAGAAATGAAGATCTTATTCTCCTTCCCTGCCCCATCCACAGAGACAACTAAATCTCTTTGGTAGGCTGAGGCGATCTCTAGAGAGCAGGCCAGGATCCACCTTTAAGCCAGGCTCTTGGTAGGCAAACTATTTATTGTTCCTTTCCTCATCCTGGAAGTTTTATCTTCTAAGACAGGGACATCAAAATCTTGGCTTCAATCACTCAATCAGGATAAAATGTAACTGGGAAATGTTTAACAAAACAAATAAAAATACAACATAGATAATGTCTGTGATTTTTTCAGTCAATATATAGTCAAGAGTTTTAAGTCTGATAGCACAGACATAGAGTACTGAGGGAATGTTCAGTTGGCCTTCGGGGGTAAAAAATGTGAGGAGCAACCTCCATCAGTCTGGAGAAGCCTGTCTACTAGGACTCAGAATATGGAGGGCATGCTTAACATTCAAAGAAGCTGGGAACCCAGAAGAGAATTCCTGCAACTATTCTGTTTGACAGGGCTCCTATTTCCTCCTTTGGCTTCCTAGAGAGAAAAGGTGAGTGGAGTTTCCCTTTTCTTGTTACAGTAATAACAGGAAGTACCACGGCCAAAATTTGGATGTGTTGTCAGTACTGCAAAGGCCCACTGGGACTCTCCAACTCCAGCAGATGTACCAAACTCTTCTCAAGAGACCCAAGATGAGCAAGGCTCAATGAAACACTTTGCAGACTAAGGTCGGGCTTTCTTGGAAATACTGAAGAAGCCTCCAACTCAGCCATAGCAAAGGACAGCAAGAAGTACCAATTATAAGGCAACTTCTGTTTACTATAGATCATTCCTTAACAAAAAAGAAATATGTCCTCTTAGGAAGACTTTTTCTTGCACATTGCTTATGCTTATTCATGTACTGAATGGTTTTACTGGACTACTTTCTTTTCTTTTTTAATCCAAACTATAAGGTAAGGTCTGTGGATAGTGAAGAAGGGTGATATGTATTAGGAAATAATTGTAATATAAAAACAAAAGGTATCAGTTTTTAAAATATACGGTAAAAAGAAGACATATTCAATGACCATAAGTATCCTAAAATGGAAATGAATAGCTTAGATGATAGTCAGAAAGGCAGCATGGTACCATGCATGGAGCGCTGGCCTTGGAACAGTTTAAGAATACTTTTCTTAAACCTTAATTTGGAAAGGCCAAGATCACCCACTACATCCCAAACCATCCCCAGTCACCTTGACCTTTGTATTGCCACTGGATGTGGATGACTCTGGAGCAGTGAAGCTGACCACTTTAAGCAGCCCTGCCTCACTTAGACCCTACTCCCTAGTAAAGATATCACTCTCATGATGTCACTGGTCCTCTTTGAGAACAAAGGACAAACATATCTACCTCATAGAGCTGTCATAAGGATCAAATGAGATAATATAAGGAAAGCATTCTGAAAACCTTTAATTCAATATGAATATTTTTTCTTGTTGGCTTTCCACCATCATTAGAAGACTTCAGGTGAAGGCTAGCTAACCATTTAACAGGGATTTATCAAGAGGAATTATTCTTTAGATGGGGGTAGTACTACATGACCTCTGAGATTTCTTCCACTTCTGAAACAGCTGATTCTATCTATACATTCTGCTACTATTGCCAGGGATTTTACTGTATAATGCATTTTATTTTAATTACCATAATAATCTTATGACAATTCATTATTTTCAGAAGTCTTGGCTCAATGATGGAACCACTTAGGTAATTGATTAAATTCCATTTTTAAGAAGAGCTATATATTATCCAAAGGTAAAGAATTCAAATGAATAAGCTATCTTTCCCTTTCCTCACACTTCAGTAGCCTTGTCAGACTGGAACTTTGTGAAATATGGTTTAAGAGGCTCAGTCCTCCTTAAGTTTGCCCTTGAGAATCAATGGCTTATTAATTTCATTTGTCACAGGAAGAGGGGAAAAATGCTTTTAATAACAGGATGACTTCATCCCAACATAAATATTTTTGATGTTTCCCCCAGCCCCCATTTCACTTCCAGAAATCCTAGCAACTCCATTTACTTTGAAAAATCCATTACAAAGAGGTTCCTGATTCCCTTTATATTTCACCCCAAACCAAAATTATTTTTATTAATTATTCCCAAGCTCAATCAAACAATTGAATGCCAGATGTTACCTGTGGGAAGAAGGCCTAGAGACTCAATATAGTTGACATGGTCCCACATGTCAAGTGCCAGGTGCTGTATAAGTTCTCAGTTCTAGTTGGGATGCAAATACATTCAGATATTCAATGAAAAAGCAAACACATATGCCTATGGTAGCAAAATCATCATAACTACCCCTACTGTACTGCACACTGCACTGACCTACTTTTCAAAAATTTAATATCAGAGGACAATTAAAGAATAAAACCAAAAATCATCTCTGTTCAGTTGCATGGACTTCTCTTGGGATTTATGTGTGAAGAATTGGCCCTGAAGGTTCACAGAAGAGATTAAGAGTATAGAAATGTCACCCCTAGGACACAGAACAGTCACATGGAATGTTCTAGAAGAGAACTCCCCACCCAATGACCACTTGAATTTTATTTTTTGTTCAAATAAGCAGAACCTTAGATTAAGTTAAATATTAATTTTACATATCAGCATTTAAGAAATATAAAAGGCACCAGTTATGCCCAGAAGCAGGAGCCCAATATACCAGCCAACATTTTCCTTGTGATAATGTAATTTCCCTTGCTAGTACTTTTCCACTGGTAATGAGCAGAAGGCTTGCATTTACTTATTTATTTCTCTGATATATTTATTCTTATTTGTTTTCCCCAGCAACAAGTCATGAAGGAGTGGCAAAGAATGGCCTGGAAGTCAAGACTCCCATATGACCACAATCTACAGTAATGGAAAGTTTGAGCCTAATGATCCCCCTAGGGGTCCAGAGGCTGCACACTCTGCTACCCCTTAATACCCTGAAGCACTATGGGGGAAGCTAGCATCCTATATTGTCTGTATAGGGTTTGGCCATAGACATCGGTGTTCTCTGGTGAAACTCTGAATGAACTCAACAGGCCATGACTTCCCTAGAGAGTCTGAAAGGCTCTTAATTCCCAAAGTTTAACAAAGAGTAGCTAATTTGTTAATGTTGCTTAAGAGAAAGAGAGAAGGAAAACAACTCCAAAGAAATCTCCATACTGCTTCTAGGGAAACTAGGTGACACAAGGGATGGAAGATTGGTCCTGGAGTGAGGAAGACTCATCTTCCTGAGTTCAAATCTCACCACAGATCCTTCCCAGCTGTGTGACCCTGTGTAGGTCACTTCATCTCTTTGCCTTAGTGTCCTCATCTGTAAAATGACCTGGAGAAGGAGATGTCAAACCACACCAGGATCTCTGCCCAGAAAACCACAAATGACTAACAACACACTGCCTCCGAGACGATGGTACATGGTGGGAAGTAG
Source organism: Myrmecobius fasciatus (assembly GCA_023553655.1). Lineage (NCBI taxonomy): Eukaryota > Metazoa > Chordata > Mammalia > Dasyuromorphia > Myrmecobiidae > Myrmecobius > Myrmecobius fasciatus. Next base: position 136,632 of record JAJPUD010004630.1, on the reverse strand, counting down.
AGTGGGAGAAGCTTTGTGAACCCATGCAACTGATAAAGTCTTTGGAGTAAAACCCTAACTTAGCTTGCAGGAGCTATGCTCTTATTAAGGACAGGAAACAACTTCACAGTTGTAATTTCAACGTCTTTGCCTAACATAAACATGAGGAAGGAGGGATCTAGAGAAATAAAGTGATGGGTATGATTCAGGAAAGAGAACAGTTGATTTCTGAAGCCAGGCCCATATATTCTAAATCCCATCTAATACAAGATTGTAAGGTCTAACCTCACATTACATTTAGGAAGGAATTCCCTCTGTAATATCCCCTTCCCAAAGTGGGGCACTCATGATTTTTCATACTCCACAGTTTAACAACTCTGTTAGAAAGACCTTTTTTAGAAGAGATCCCCTAAAAAACTTCAGGGATAGTGATGTTAGCAAGGAGCTTCAAACTTTTTTCACCCTGGCTTGGCCAAAGGACCATCAATAAGATCACCAGGAATGGGAAGGGAGTTCCTCACTGAACAGAAATCTGACATTCTGGGATAATCTACTGGAAATGGTCATTCATTTTAATGAACTTTTATTAAGCACCTACCCAAGCGCTGTATTTAACAAGAACCAACACCTATCCAGGCAAGATTATTTATACACAGTTTATGTTTATGTATCTGTGTCATGCAGTTTTCTCTCAGAAGAATATAAGCTCCTTAAGGACTTAATATAATATCCGACATAGTGAGTAATACTTTTTGAATGAATATTTCCAAATATTAAATTTAATAGTTCAATAGGTATTTTAAAAAACACTTTTGTCTGTATTAAAAATGTCCTAAACAATAAGAGGGAAAAGGCATAAAGGAAATTCCTGCCTTTATAGATCTTAAATTGAGATAAGGATCTGTATTTGCACACATGAAATAACTAGCAAACCATAAAAGACAGTACTATCCAGGTCTCCACTATTTAGGAGGAGAGGCTATTTGAAAAGTGAAGTCAGGAAACAACAGGTTTAGGGCTCTTTTCCCAGCTCAGACACTTACTAGCTGTGTAAGCTTAAGTAAAGTCATTTTTTAACTCAATGGGTCGCAGATTTCTTTCTTTACAAGATAAGGAAATTGGATTGAATTATTTCATAAGTCCTATTTAGCTCAAAGCATTTGAATCTAAGGCCCCTTCCATCACTCCAACATTCTTTAATCCTGAGATACCTTTTGGTAATTTGAAGGTCTCAAAATTCAGTTCAAAATTTTTGTATTCAAGGTAGAGCCACTATGGCAGTGTAAAGGCAAAGACTCAATTAAGCTCTCCCCCAAAACTCTAACTACTTTTAAATAGTGACTCTAAACAAATTCTAGACTGGCAGTACTCACAAACAATTTTCCAACCCAAGACAACTTATAAGGTCAGCAGGAAAGGTCTGTGCATCAGAGTGACAAAGGAGTGGAATCCATGTGAGTGCAGACTGAATCCTAGCAAACCAGAAACAAGGTCTCAATGCAACTGAATCAAGGGCAGCAGTGACATCTCTTCTAGTGGTGGCAAAGAACTGGAAATTGAGAGAATGCCCATCAATTGTGGAATGGCTGAACAAATTACCGTGTATGATTATGATGGAATACTATTAAGAAATGATGAGAGGGATGCTCTTAGAAAAACATACAAATACATGATCTGATGCAAAGTGAAAGGAGCAGAACCAAGAGACCGTTGTACACAGTAACAGCAATTTTTTTATTAAAGTGAATAACTCAGCTATTCTCAACAATACAATGATCCAAAGCAATTCTGTAGGGCTTATGATGAAAAGTGCTATACATCTCCAGAGAAAGAACTGGTAGAGCCTGAATCTACGTCAAAGATACTCTCTTTATTTTTCTTGGGGTCTTTTGGTCTGTGATTTTTTTTTTAAACACAGAATGACTTACAGGTAACATGTTTTATAAGACCACACATGTCTAACCTTGGTCAAGTGGCTTTCATTCTCAATGGGGAGGGAGGGAGAAGGGAGAAAATTTGGAGTTCAAAATTAAAAAAAAATTGACGTAATTTTGTTACATGTAATTGGGAAAAAATATTAAATAAGGTTAAAAATATTCTTGTAGTCTAGCTGGTGACTACAGTTGTAGTTGTAGTACAGTGTACAGTTGATGGAGCGTAGAACTAAGATCACAGAATAATAGCCTTAGAACAGAAAGAGACCTTAGAATTCTATTCCAATATATATGACTTTTAAAGATGAAGAATCTAGGCATTATAGGGGTAAAGTGACTTATATAAAGTCACAAAGACAATAAGGAGCAGAGCATAGATTTGAACTGAGATCTTGTGACTCTAAGGTAAGGGCACTTTTCATTGCTCTCTGTCAATGGATTTTGAAAGATAAGTAGAACTTTTAGAGAGGCAGAGAAGGGTAAAAAGATCCATTTATGCAAGATTAACTTGGAGCAGCTTCATCCACAGCACAAACAACTTAACAAATACATTAGCCCTCACAAATATTTTACCTTCATCTTTTTTCTTTGTGAGAGGTACACAGCCAGACAAAGGAAGAATGGCAGTTTTTACAGCTTTAGTGTTACCAGCAGTCTTCCAATGAGTGGAGGTGAAAGCTATCTCTTGGATCCTGCTGTCCCTCCCAGAAGCTACTCTATCTAGCCTCCTCTTCTCAGTGACATTTGTAGAAAAATCTATCTATATTTCCTTGCGCAAGCTCTTTGCACTCTGCTTTTTGATGTGACTTGGAAATGTTTTCTGAAGTTAACAATGATCTCTTAGTTGCTAAATCCAATGACATTTTTCAGTTTCCACATTATTCTTAATTGTTTTCAAGCATAGCACTGCTGACCACCACTACTTCATAGATACTTCTTCCTTTGGATTTTCATGATGCTACTGTCTCTTAGCTACTTGTCCAACAATTTTTTCCTTCAATCTCTTTCTTTTGGATTAGCAACTACAAAGATGTACTTCTGGTATCCTGTCTCTACAGTTGCTCTCTCCTATCACAAGTATCTCTGAGCCTTTAGTCTCCCACTCATGACTGCCAGTCTCTCACGTCTGTGACTTCTGCTGAGTGCATTTGAGTTTGCTTACTTTCCTCTTGGTGTATGTGGCTTCAATCCTTTTCTTTCTACATAGCAGGTTGCATAAAAAGAACACTGAACTTACCTAAAGTTCAGAAAGACTCTGAGATCAAATTCAAGTATTGAGACTTACCAGTTAATCATGTTACTATGTCATGTAATCAAATTATCTAACTACTGTGAGCCTGTAGCTTCATTGTAAAATTGCAATAACAATGCTCAAACTGCCCATCTCTGAGGGTCAATGAGGAAAATGTTTTGTAAGCTTAAAGCATGACAGACTTGAGTTGTTATTATTTCGTTATTATAACAATAGAATTATTGTGCTTAGAAGTCATCTTATTCAATTACTCATTTTACAGGTCTGAAAAGAGAACTGAGAAAGTAAGGTATGAGTCTAATATCACTAGCTTACCACATCTCCTGCCTCCATGCCTTTACCCTGGCCATTTCCCATACTTGGAATGGGTTCTCTTTGTCTCTGTCTCTGAATCTCTTACAATACCAGTCAGCAAGCACTGAAGCCTTTCTTGATTCCCACAACTATTAATGCCTTTCCCCACAAATTACTTTATATTGAACTACTTGATAATGTCTTTGCATTTATTAATTATATTTAGTATATATATTTTATATAAACTTATTTTTCTCCACCCCCTTAGAATATAAGCTCATTTTGAATGGGTATTTTTTTTTCTAATTTTTTTTTTTTTTTTTTTTTTTACTTTATTCCCAGTTCTTAGAACAGGTTTTGGTACATAGTAAAGGCTTACTAAGTGCTCTTTGACCATCCAGCAAATAAGAAGAGGAGTCAGAATTAAAACACAGTTTTAAGAATTAGTAGGCAGAGGATAGCCTAGAAGCAACAAATGGCCCTCATGTCCAAAAAAAAAGGCTCACTTGTCATCTTTGAAATTTATGCTAGAGGTTGCTACCTCTTCCTCTAAATTATTCCAAATTTTTCTCATCTTTCTAAAGCCTCTTCTAGATTATAGTAAGATAATCACAATCCTTTGGCTACCTTTTGTAATGTTAAAATTTCAGGGGAAATGAGATTATAAAAGTCTGTTCATTAAAGCATCTTATATATTCAGCTCAACAAGCCCCTACTATGTGCCAGGCACTTTGTAAAGAACTGGAAACTGAGGAGATATCCAATAATCAGAAAAATGATGGATGAGTTTTGGTACACAAATGTGATAAGAGTATTAGAAATAATGAAAGGGATGATTTTTAAAAAGCACGAAAAGACGTTGTATGAACTGATACAAAGTGAAGTGAGCAGAGCCAGAACAATTTATATAACAACAGCAATACTGTAAAAAAATCAACTGTAACATTCATCAACACAAGGACTCACCACAGTTCTAATGAAAAATGCTACTCACTTCCAGAGAGAGATTTGATGGATCCAAAATATACAGCCTGAAGCATACTTTTTTTTCTCACTTTTTTTTGGGGGGGGGGAGGAACATAGCTAGTGAGAATGTTTTGCATGAGTACATATCTTAACAGGTTTTATTATTCTTACCTTTTCGTTGAGTGGGGGAAAGGGTTGAGAGGGAGGGGAGAGGGAGAGAGTGCGAGAGGGAAAAGGAGGAAGGGAGAGACAGACAGAGAGACAGAGAGAGAATAAAAATGAATTTGGATTTAAGAAATAAAAGTATCTGTTTAAAAAAAAAAGTGAAGTAGAGAGGAAGATGAAAATTTAAGAGTCCTAATACCCAAATTATGTGATCCAATCTCTTGGGGCTTCAGTGTCCTCAACTGTAAAATGAAAATAACAATATTTATACCACCTATATCCACAGTAATACTGTAAATAAAGTAGTTTGTCAACTTCAAGGTGCTGCAAAAGTGTGAAATATTATTATCAATATCCCTAGCATCAAGAAAGCATACCAATGTTGGTCATATGATCAGTCACTTTTCTCAAGTTATTGCAGGGCTTCTCTGTATAATTTTATTGCTAAGATGCTCCTAAAGGACTGTAAGAACTGAATAAATACATCCTTCAATACTTGACAGTCCTACCCCAACTGCCCTATTTGATGACACCCCATTCAAAATTGTCAGGAAGGCAGGCATGCCCTGTCCATGTGATCTCACAAGGGGGAGGTCTTTTGAGTAGGGGTTCCATTAGTCTCTGTGGGTCTGGAGGCAATGGCAATAAACCAAGGATTTAGTCTAAATTGTTCGGAGGTCTAGAAGTAATGGCCACTAACAAGAACTGCTCTCAGCCTAGCTTCAACTAGATTGGTGTTTAAGAACACGGCTTTGAACCTCCCTCTCAGAGGTACTGCTGGTAGCCACCTCCTCATTTGCCTCACAGTATGGCCTAGCATACCAAAAGAATAGGGAAGAGTCAAGATACTGGCACAACACTTTTGAAAGGTGCTGATCCCTGAAATATAGTGTCTTGAGCCAGCGTCTTAACATCCCCATTCAGTAAGTTTGAGGTAAAGAACAGCAATAGTCCCTAGGAAGTTTAAACAGGAAGCAGAGAATCCAATAGCTATTGTAGCCAGTTGCTGCCCAGGAAGCTGGACTCTTCATTCAAACGATGGCCCTATTCTAGTTAAAGAGGGCACATTTAATAATCCACAGGAATCACTTTGAATTTACATCTAATCTGAAAAATGGGACCTTCCCCACTGTCCCTGAAGGCCACATCAGGAAAGTTTTACCCTGACTTGGAGGACAAATGCCAACTACCAAATCATCTACCCCATTTAACAAAGTATATGTCTTTGAATATTACCTACTGAAGATATCAAAAACTCTAAGTGACCACAAATTGAAAGTACAATCATTCCAACAGACAAAAATTTGCCAAGCTTAAAATAAAAGCCTGCTGAGGAGCTGTTCATTTGACGTCATATGCCATGTTAACAGGGTTGATTGGTGATGACATTGGTATGACTGCTGGTGAAAAATGATTCTATTAGCACAAAACAATACAATTTAAAAAAAACCCTCTGGGATGATTCATGACCAACTCCATCTAATGCAGTCATTTTGGCAAGAGTCTTGCCTATCCCTGCCAGGGTCCAGGCACTAATTAATTTTCCATTTTTAAACAGGAACAAACAGAAATGATAAGACACTTTCTGACTGAGGGAGGACAGGAATTGATAAATCTTAGAGGGGGAAGACATTTCCATAGATAATGAAAGAACACACAAAAAATGAAAGTCTTAAGATGGGTAGTTTCATTCAAAAGCACCACTTTACAAGTTTACTCAAGTTCAAAACAGTAGGCAGTTAAGTGGCAGAAAATTTTAAATCGAGCCTCAAAAAGATCTGAGATACATATAAGATGAAAAAGAAAAGTTGTCTAGGCTAGAAACTACAAATCTTTAATTGGAGATACTTTAATAAGCACATCATTAGTACTTGAGACTACTGTATAGGAGTTGGCAATTCAAAAGAAAACTAAACTAATCTACCATAAACAATAGTACAGAGAAAATTAATGCCCATTTGTATAATGATCTTCTAACATTTAAAGGAAAAGCATAAATCAATTGACTTTATCAAATACAAGGGCATTTTTCTACTCTGGTAGAAACTTTCATTTCCCATACAACCGAATTAAATATGGAGTAAATTAAATTAAAAAAACTATACCCATTTCCTCAAAAATCCTACAAGAGGCTTTTGTTGGAGAAAAGCACAATGATGTGTCCTGTTCTACTGCACAAAAACACACAGAAGAGAAAAATTCAGGTTAGAGGTGCATGACAGTTTTATGTACATTAGAGATTAGATGTATGGTAGTTTTATATAATGACACTGAAAGGAACACACCAGTCTCTTGCGATGTCATGCCACAATAACAGGGAACTCAAAAATATACCTTTGCTTTTAAGAAAATAAATATTTGGAGAGGGAGAAAGACTAAACCAACAGCTGAAGTGAAATGAAGGTGGTTAAACTAGCAAATCGTTTAAAAAAAAAAAAAAGTATTCCTATGGATACCAAAAGAAAACTTGTTCCCTTTCTTCATGAATGTGTGTGCTCCTGAATTATTAGAAAGTCTGAAAGTCCTCTAGGGACCCAGAAAAGCACCTCAGGATTCCCTGTCATCAGTTCTATTCTACAGCAAGTCTGTTCTTGGCTGAAGAGATGCTCCTCATTCCTCAGGTTAACTCCCCTTTTCTCCACACCTCACCAACCATCCCAGAGATCAAGCCTGGAAGGATTTCTACCATGGCACCTCAATGTCCTGACGAGTGACTGCTTCTCCCAAGCCACTGTTTCAGGAATGCTCCAAGCATGTTCCACCTCTCTCTCCATTTGCAGTTCACTGCCCCTTTGCTCTACTCTGACCAACTACTTTGCAGTTATGCATGTCCCACTTCCTTCCCCTAACCCTTCCAGTCTTAGATCCATGAACCATGAATAAATTAACTCAACCTCTGTTCCTAGGAAGATTATACTAATCTACTCCTCTATGGTTCAATTCACCTTCCCTACAACTTTCCAGATTAAAGTATCCTTCCTATTAGAGTAATAATTAGGAGTTACTCTGCCCAACTTTATGCCAATAAATTTGATAATCTAAATGAAATGGAGGAATATCTACAAAAATATAGATTGCCCAGGTTAACAGAAGAGGAAATAAATTATTTAAATAGCCCCATTTTAGAAAAAGAAATAGAACAAGCTATTAATCAACTCCCTAAGAAAAAATCTCCAGGGCCAGATGGATTTCCATGTGAATTCTACCAAACATTCAAAGAACAATTAATTCCAATACTATATAAACTATTTGAAAAAATAGGGAAAGAAGGTGTTCTACCAAATTCCTTCTATGACACAGATAGGGTGCTGATATTTAAACCAGGTAGGGAGAAAACTGAGAAAGAAAACTATAGACCCATTTCCCTAATGAATATTGATGCAAAAATCTTAAATAAGATTTTAGCAATGAGATTACAGAAAGTTATCCCCAGGATAATACACCATGACCAAGTAGGATTTATACCAGGAATGCAGGGCTGGTTCAATATTAGGAAAACTATTAGCATAATCAATTATATTAATAACCAAATTAACAAAAACCATATGATTATCTCAAGAGATGTAGAAAAAGCCTTTGATAAAATCCAACACCCATTCCTATTAAAAACACTGGAAAGTATAGGAATAAATGGGCTTTTCCTTAAAATGATTAGTAGTATCTATTTAAAACCATCAGCAAGCATCATATGTAATGGAGTCAAACCATTCCCAATAAGATCAGGAGTGAAACAAGGCTGTCCACTGTCACCATTATTATTTAATATTGTCTTAGAAATGTTAGCTTTGGCAGTAAGAGAAGAAAGAGAGATTAAAGGAATTAGAGTAGGTAATGAGGAAACCAAATTATCACTCTTTGCAGATGACATGATGGTATACTTAGACAACCCTAGAAACTCGACTAAAAAATTTCTAGAAATAATTCACAACTTTAGCAAAGTTGCAGGATACAAAATAAATCCACATAAATCATCAGCATTTTTATATATTACCAACAAAGTTCAGCAGCAAGAGATAACAAAAAGAAATTCCATTCAAAATAACTGTTGAGAATGGAGCCAAGATGGCAGAGTGAAAACGTGACTCTCTGTGTCCTCCTCCGATCTTCTCTCAAATCAACAATAAAATATGCCTTTGAATTGATCTTCAAGTCAACAAATCCAGAAATATTTGGACACTGCTTTCAGATATCTCTGAAGAACTTCATATCAGCTTTGTTTAACTCAGACAGAGGAATAAACAGTCCACTAGGTGCAGCCCAGAAGTGAGGGTGGGACTCAGCTCAACATGGCAGAAACTCCAAACTCCAAACACCTGGAGTTTATCTGAGGCACTCAGGACACTCTGCCCTGACTGGGGACAAGTGTTGTGGCAGATTTGCCTTTTTTAAGGAGTAATTTGGACTTAGTCCTAGCCCCCATGGACACAGCACCTTAAATTAATTCGCCGAATTGCCCCAGGGCAAAGTTCTTCAGCCGCAGTTTTTCCAGCCTTAAAGAGACATCCACGCTGTCTAAAAAAAATGAAGAAGCAAAAGAGAGCTCTCAACATAGACAGCTTCTATCGAGAGAAAGAAGGGCAGACCCCAGATCCTGAGGTTCCTTTAGACAAAACTCAAGAGGAAGTTATTAAGGACCATCACTGGTCCCCTTTCCAAAAGGCCTTTCTGGAAGATTGCATAAAGAACCTCAAAAGAGAGCTGGAGGATAAATGGGAAAATAAACTGATATCAGTGCAAGAAGGATACAATATCTTGCAAGAAGGATATGATGCCCTGCAAAAGAGATATGAAAAAGACGCCAATTTATTGAAAAATAAAATTAGTGAAGTGGAAAAAGAGTGCAATGAACAAATTGGCCAGTTACAAAAGGAGCTTAAAAAGGTAACTGAAGAAAACAACACTTTAAAAATAAGAATTGAACAAATGCAAGTAAATGACTCAATAAGACTTCAAGAATCAGTCAAACAAAAACAAAAAAATGAAAAATTAGAAGAAAATATGAAATATCTCCTAGGAAAAACAACTGACTTGGAAAATAGATCTAGAAGAGACAATCTAAGAATTATTGGACTTCCTGAAAGCCATGATGGAAAAAAAGAATTTAAACACTATCTTCCAGGAAATCCTGAAAGAAAACTACCCTGAGATTGTAGAATCAAAAGGCAAAATCACCATTGAAAGAATTCACCGATCACCTCCTGAAAGAGACCCCAAAATTAAAACCCCAAGGAATATTGTTGCTAAATTTCAGGACTATCGCACCAAGGAAAAGATTCTGCTAGCAGCTATACCGAGGATCAATAATTAGAATCACACATGAGTTTTCAGTCTCCACACTGAAGGATCGAAGGACCTGGAACCAGATATTCCGAAAGGCAAAGGAACTTGGATTACAGCCAACAATAACCTATCCAGCTAGAATGAGCATTATCCTCCAGGGAAGAAAATGGTCATTTAATGATATAGGTGAATTTCACCTATTTCTAATGAAAAGACCAGATCTGAACAAAAAATTCGACCTCCAAACACAGAACTCAAGAGAAGCATGAAAAGGTCTCTTGAGAACTTTATTTCTACTATGGGGATACTTAAAGTTTGGGGGTATAATTAACTAGATATTACTTTGATAATATGAAAAAGAGAACTAGAGGGGGAAAGGTTGTCATACTGGGGAAAAGAGGGAAAAAGTGGTAAAATAAGATCTTAAAAAAAAGGAGGTAAAAACAAGGTAAAATCTCTTGAAGAGGCAAAGAAAACCTAATATAATTGAGAGAAAAAGGGGAGGGAGATGAGCATTGTGTAAATCTACTCTCATCAGGTTGGGCTCTAAAAGTGTATATCAGACACTTGATTTCACATAGAAACTTGCCTGTTGCTAGAGGGAAGTGGGAGGGAAAGGAGGAAAAGAAAAGGATAAACTAATAGAAGGGAAAATAGAAGAATCAGGGGAAAGGAGTAAAAACAGGGGGAGGGGATCTAAAGGGTGGAGTATTGTTTGGGGGAGGGGGTCATCAAAAGCAAAGTACTGAGAGGGGGGAAGGGAGAAAGGGGAAAGGAAAGGGAAAAACATAACTTGGGTAAATAAGATGGGAGGAAATAAAGAATTAGTTATTCTAACTGTGAATGTGAATGAGATGAACTCTCCCATAAAGCAGGAAGCAGATAGCAGACTGGATTAAAAACCAGAATCCCACAATATGTTGTCTACAAGAAACACATCTAAATCATAGTCACACATATAGGATGAAGGTAAAAGGCTGGAGCAGGACCTATTATGCTTCAGGTGAAAAAAAAAAAGCAGGGGTAGCAATCCTTATCTCAGATCAAGTAAAAGCCAAGATAGATCTAATCAAAAGAGATAAGGAAGGAAACCATATTTTATTAAAGGGTACCATAGATAATGTAGCAATATCAATACTAAATATATATGCACCAAGTGCAATAACCTCCAAATTCCTAGGGGAGAAATTAAAAGAGAGGCAAGAAGAAATAGATAGCCAAATTATACTAGTGGAGGATCTCAACCTTGCTCTCTGAGAATTAGATAAATCACACCACAAAATAAAGAAGAAAGAAACTAGGGAGATAAACCAATTGTTAGAAAAGTTAGGTATGATAGATCTATGGAGTAAATTGAATGGAGACAGTAGGGAGTTTACTTTTTTCTCAGCAGTCCATGGAACATATACAAAAATTGACCATGTGTTAGGGCATAAAAACCTCAAAATCAAATGCAGAAAGGCAGAAATAGTAAATGAATCTTTTTCAGATCATGATGCAATAAAAATCACATGCAATATAAGGCCAGGAGAAAATAAACCAAAAGTTAATTGGAAATTAAATAATCTAATCCTGAAGAATGAATGGGTGAAAGAGCAAATCATAGACACAATCAATAATTTCATCTAGGAGAATGACAATAAGGAGACAACATACCAAAATTTGTGGGATATGGCCAAAGCGGTT